>CAEFZY010022438.1:0-25299 GCA_903066815.1 Brachyrhaphis roseni | reverse complement strand
TTTGGTGTCAGCACATTCAACTTTGTACAGAACAAAGTATTCAATGAGAATGTTTCATTCATTCAGATCTAGGATGTGTTATGTGAGTGTTCCCTTTATTTTTTTGAGCAGTATATATTTTCTATGGTCAAAATCACTATATTTACGCATTGCCTTTTGAGATGCATGAAAAAATTGCGCCGGTGAGCCGGTGCAGTGCAGTGCCTCACCTCTGGTGGTGCTGTGTCACAAATAGTGAGCAAAGCAGACAGCTGGTGCCTGCCTATTACCGTCTCCCATTATATAACTATTATAACTATTATACTTGTTTAGGTACACGTTTTACATATGCTGATGTTCTACAGTCTAATACATTTAAAGAATGTGACTAACATATTTAGTGTTTCTGATCAGCCATAAATGTGCAGTGAAAATGCGTAGGGTGAGGCAGGAAGTACTGTCCATCATTGATAGAGGGCAGTGCTGAGACCTATAAGCACAACAGCCAACAGGTACTCTTCTTCTATGCATTAGAAGACCAAAAACAGTGTGAAAAATACAAAAATACAGTTGGAATACAACTTACTTGGCAATCATTGCCAGTAAAGCTGCCGGAATTTTAACAATGAAAGGGAAATGAGACAAACATTTATTTCATTTATCATTTTTTTTTACAAAAGAGTGGTAGAGATATTTGTCAAGGTCAATGGACTTAATATAAAGACAAATGTAAAACCATACACGATTTTCAATTTCAATTAAAAAGAGAGAGGTCAGTCAAAAAAAACAAAAAACAAACAAATTTAACAAATTTTACTTCATATTAAATGTGGTTTTATTTTTGTGCTATATTGTATGGACCTTATCAAAGCACAATTAAAATCTTAGTTTTAACTTACGCTTAAGTTAAGGTCAAAATTGTATTGAATTGTACATTTGATTTTAGGGGAGTCAGTGTCTCAGCACAAAACACTTTGAACTAATTTCAATCAAGGGTATCGTTTTCCCCTGTTCTCAGTTTTATGACTCTAATCTAAGCAAAAAGCACACAACAAAAGATATCATAATTTTCTAAGTGTTGACTGACTTTTAAAAAAAAAAAAAAAAAAAAAACAAGGTCACTGATCCCCAGGAGGGATTCCTCCCTTTAACAGTCTGTCTGTTTTCTATTTTTTATCTAGGCAGATGCTTGAGTCATCAGCCTTTCTTAGCTATGAAAGATTCCTCTACAATGAGCTATGGCATCAAAAAGAGTACACAGAGATATTGGGAAATATCCCTGGCCTTGTCCCTGGTGAGAAATTGGAGGCCAGTGCAGAAGGATATGTATCCTGTATACTTCTAAATTCCAGGACAACCTGCTCAAGGCAGATTTATCATTCTAAAAATCATAAGTTCTCAGAATTGTAAAACTGCTGTGCTTTTGTGGCTAAACACCAGGCAACTGACTGCTGTCTATGGGGTTAAGACTGAGATGTGTAGGTGCTACAACAAAGAACCAGACCCACAGGAAGATTCCTCACCTAATGCAATGACCAGTAACATGGAGGAAGGCACAGGGATTACATGAGGTCAAACAGACTGAATCTGAGATGCAAAAGATGGTGTTGGATAATGAGGAATGTGACAAAGGGGCATGTGGAGCAGAGCCTAACATGTGCAGAAACATCTGGAAAACGTTTACAGGCTTAAAGGCCACGATCTCTGAGTTCGGCAAGATTCAAAGAAATCGCAAGACACATTATCACTTCGACGGATGATGGATGTGCTGTGAAAAATAGAATGAAAAGTATATGTATCAGTATACTTCATGTAGTCAATTTACAGTAGGCCAATAAATCTTGTGAGGCTGTTCAACTTTTATGTGTAAATTAATATTCATGTGAGCAAAAGACATATACAGAACTAAAAACTTTTTGTAGAAACTGGAATCCTATTGAACCATGTGAAGACTTGCTCATTGGTGCGTCTTTTACTCAGGCAACATAAGTCATAAAACAGATCAGAGAAGTGAACACAGCCCACTGGCGAAAAAAAAAGTATTTAAAATATTTAAATCACTGCATGATAATTTGTGTTGTAAAATAGAATCTTGTGCATCTTAGAAAGTGGAGCATCTGCTTCAACATTTTTAAAGAACAGGAGCAAAATTATGCTGTTGTTTCCCGTTTTCAGAGTCTCTTAACTATCATAATGACAGATCTCTTCATGGAATTATGAAGGCTTTTTGCGGGTGACCGACAAGAGGTTAAACTAGCCAGCAAAATTTTAGTTGTACCCTCCTGTGCATCCTTAGTAGGTGGTGAGATGGCTGGGTTTTGGAAGTTGGTGATGTAGGTGCTAGGATTGGTGTAGTAATGTAATTTTCCAAATATGCTCCCCCATTTTCCACTGAAATACTAAGATGAAACATGCAAGTCAGTTTACAGGTATAGGGGTTGAGTGGTTTTTCATTGTGAATAATAGTTTGCCATTGGTTACATTTGCTTAATTGGTGGAGGATGTTTTCAGATATTTTGCTCCAGAGAATGAAATAAAGAGTCTACACAAGTTAGCAATAAATCTTCACAAAATTTATTAATAACTCTCAATTTCTTCTGAGAGCTTTATGAACAAACTGACACCTCTTTGAGCTCATACGCTTACATCCTACATTGCTTACAGGCCAAAGAGGCTGTATCGAATACACATCACATCACTAGAGCTAAATGAAAAGATTAGTAATGGAAATCAAAAGATGTTGCCTGTGATGCAGCTAATAAGTCGTGTTGGTTGTGCTGCCATTTAACAAGCAAATGTTGCCGTAATGAATATCTGCTCAGGCTCTAATTTGTATTCCTTGTGCTTAACTGTGACTCTTCCAACAGCAGTTGAGCAAGCCATCTATCAACAAGAGTAAGTGTGGCTCTTACTTATAATGTTGTCTGGATGCTTACGGTGTTTAAAAAGTGTTTACATTATAGCCTTTTTCTCCTCTGTTGCTGCTTTGGTCTTGCTGTTACTGAACCTCAATGCAAATCTTTTTTATCTGCTTACACAATACACAATGCAATGAACAGCCTGGTAGGGGTGTGTTTGTTTGGGTTTTCTTTGTGTCTTATACCAGCATGAAAGGCAGACATCAGTGGGGTTGTTCCCCACTTGCACTGTTAGTAAATTAGTGTTGCCATTAAAGACAGCAGTGGCAGGGGAAATAAAAGCAGTGATGTGAATTTGTCTGTGCTACACTGATTTTCATCCCTAAACTCTCTCCAGACCAGGAAGCTGCAATAATTGGGATTCTGACACTGTTATGGGGATTTATTTCCTGCTTTCATGTGCTCCCTCCTCCTTATTCTTTCTCATGTAATCATGTCTATGTAATCATGTCTGCACTGCTCCTTCCTATGCACTAGATCCCCCTAACTCGTCTCATCTACGGCCACATTTGATTTGAGAATTTAAGACTTTTCTCTTTACCCAATTGCTTTGTTGCAACAACAGGGATCTTACTTGATAATATTTGTTAGAACTGATGCCTTCCTCAACAGGAGTAGTATCATCCATGTGACACATAGATAGCTAAGTAACATTTCATACAATTATTTAATTTACTTGAAAAATCATAACATGACATGAATATGTAAAGTTATGAAATCAATTTTAATTCCTTTTGACTGCAGTAAATGGCTCCAGATCAATTAATCAATTCACAAAATTGCATCACCATTTTGTACCAGCAAATTGTATTGTTTCCTACTAGTTCTGTGAACAATGCATTCCCTATACTTTGGGCTGGAATCGATTAATCCTTGTATTTTTTTCTGGAGTCCTTTATTTTAATGGATTAAGACATTAAATGGTCATAAAGAGGTTCACATCAATTTAATTAAATTATTATCTAAAACATTACCTTAATTCTCATTTATGAAAACTGACTAACAATAACTATATGCTGGTAGATATCTTTTGGAGAGGGTCAACAACCTTTCCTACAATTGACAATGAGTATAATGTATAAAATTAGTTGGAATAAGTTATCAAAACCAGTTAATAACAAGAGTTCAGATACAAAATTACAGAAAGCTAAATGACCAACATTCTAACCCCTGAACGTGTGACGTTATACCAACCTCCAAAATGTTAGCCGCAGATTCTTTAAGTCAGTTGCAGAATTGAACGTACATAAATTTGACTTGCTCGTGCATCACATTCTGCAGATGCTAGATTGAATTGAGTTCTGAGGAATTTAGAGGCCAAGTCAACAACTCAAAGCGGTTGTTGTGCTCCTCCAAATATTTGTTAGCCAATTTTTTGTTATGTTAGAGAACATAACACTCAAAGAGGCCATAGCCACTATGAAATAATTTTCTGTGAAAATGTGTATTCTGTGTGTAGGTTCAAAGTAACATTCACATGAGAAATACTCAGTTTTACCACCAGGACATTGCAATGGATTGACGCTGACCTAAAGCTGAGCTTTCAAAACTACAGAAGGGCCGCAGATTTGGAGATGCCATTCTCAGACGTACTGATATCCTTACATTTATTTCTGTTTCCTGCTTATTACACATCAACTTTGGGAACAAAATATCTATGTGAATAAACCACACGTATTACACCTAATGACAGGTGCCATGAGGAAGAAAAAAAAATTAACAGTTTTTACATTTCACCTGTCAGTGGTGATCATGTTATGTGTAATCAGTGTGGGTGTAAATATGTCACAACATCTGTCTCAATTTGACAAAAGTTAATCTAATAATCTCTACCTTTAAAGACATGTTCACCTCTCTATGCCGCCCTTGCAATATGAGCGTACTGTGCTATGCAAATTTATCTTTAGCTCCCCTCAGTTAGAACCTAGAAAGCTAAGCGAACAATACCATATTTGTCACTATGCTTTCCCCACAGCCTCTCACGCCAACACATGCAACCAAGAAATGAATCAAATTGTTATCTCTGTGACAGTTTATCTGCTTCCAAACTTTTATTGCTCAATAACATGAGGCACACTCCCACAGTTGAGACCCTTGAACTCACAATAGCGTGGGGTTAGATGATCAGATTACATCGAAAGACACACATGGGCATTGTTAAGGGAGTTTGCAATTCCACCCATGAACATGGCTCTCGTTGTGCCCCATTGAGGGGAATGCTTTTCAATCTGGAGAAACCGGCAAGGGCAAAGAAAACCTGATGTGACACTGTGGTGAACCATCTCCTCAAGACTCTGAGGGGAAATTAGATCTGTCTTTTTAGGACTGTCTCTGCTGAAAGGCCTTTGCATGGTTCCTTGCATTCACTGCAGTTCTTAGAGAGGAAACTTAATCTCACTTGTAAGACAATTGCAGAGAAAAAGACCTTTGCAATTTGCTGTAAGCACCACCTTATGCTGTCAATATTTTGACAGATTTCTTGACAGCATAATTATTTGTCAGAATCCCTGCCAGCGGTTTAATTGTTACATGCCTAATTACATGTTTAGTTGGAAAGATGTTGGAAGAGAGCGTTTGTTGTACAAAATAGTGTCTGAGTCTTGATTCCTCTGTGAGTTGGTGGGGCAGCCTAATTCCTTAATGAAAGAGGATATCTTACAAACCCTTTGATGGCACTTCTCGTAAATCAATTCATTACCCCATAATATTGGCAGGCAAAGCACATCTTTCACAGATCAATTTATTATCCAACCTCTTGCTGCTGAAAGGCAGTGGTTGACCACAGCCTTTCAAAAGCTGATATCAGTTTTCTGTCTTTAGGAAGCTGAATGGAGAGCAGACAAGCTATGCCTTCCATCAAAAAGAGGTATCTAACAATGGAGAAACCACCAGAATAATATCAGTGTTACTGTGTTGTATTTTCTTTCAATAAACTTCACAATCATTTATCCTGAGATTTATAACTATTGCATGGTGTAAAAAAATATCCTACATCACATTTTGCATTAAAGATTGTATGTTCCAGTTTAAAGCTTTCATATTCAGTTACTACATTAAATGTTCAAAATGGGCAATAATGACGAAAGTCTATTTTCAAGTACTTATTTTTTGTGCTTAGAAATTGTTCATTTCTTTTTTGTTTTATGTTTTTGTAGACCATAATACAGTCAAAATGTATGAGCATGAAGTGACCTCATCTTTATTTAATTATCCTTCAATCGCAACTCACTTTTTGGCCAATCAATTACCCTTACTTTTTGTGGCAAAGAGAAGTCAGTGGATCAGAAAGTAATCTGATTTGAACACAAAAATTACAACAGTTTATTTATATTTTATGATGATAATGTATTTAGTGTTTTTTATTCTATCATGATAAACAGATTCACTAGAAAGATTAATTTTTGTTTTATGTTTTAGGCATATTAAAACACTTATAACAGAATCATTAAAAAAACTTTTAAATACAGTATCAGCAATAAATCTAATACCACTGTGTCATTATTGGATCTTAGTGTTGAGTTTAACACAGATGATCATAACACACTAATTGATGGACTGGATAAGTAGGTGGGATTATCCAGTACTGTACTAGATTAGTTAAGATCTTATTTGGCAAACCAGATTTACTTTGTACCATTTGCAATTTCCAAATCTGAGAATACACAGATGAATTCCTCATGGCTCCATTCTTGGGCGACTTTTATTCAATGTGTGTTTTGGTGTAATTTTCTTAATGTATTTCTTGATTTTAATATAATTGTTTTTATTTCTCCTTGTAAGGCATTTTGAACACCCTTGTTTTAAAATGGTGCTATACAAATAAACTTGTGTGACCAAGTCTGAAAGATGCAAGATGCATCTTTAAATTCACCACATTCACAATGATTTTCATATATATAAATATATATAAAAAAAAAAAAAAAAACACACATTATGAATGCTTCATGCACTTCCTAGCTATTTTCAAGTGCTTTTTACTGGCCTATGTTCCATAAGAAGATGCTTGTGTCAGCCCTTATTAGTAGTCATTGAGCTTGCCTAGCAGTGTTTGTAAGGCTGCACCCATCCCGTTTCCCTCCCAGCATACAGACTCCGGGGAAGTGCTGTAATTACAGACTCACATATGAGAGGCAGGAATAAACCGATCAGAAGCACAGGTGGGTGGTTTGAGGTTCTTGGACGGATCAGCATGACTCCAGTCTGCAAGCTATGCATGTCGTGCTGCGTCGAGTGATCAAGATCTCTAACAACAATGGCCAAATACCACCTGCCAGACTATGGATAGGGCATGGTGCAGGTAAATGTTGGGTGCATCGATGTTTTAAAAAGCTTGATCAATTTTCCTTTGAGGGATTCCAATTTACAGAAATGTGACCAGTTTTGAAAAAAAAAAAAAAAATCTCTTTGTCCTGTTAAATAAGTAGAGGCACTTCACCAGCATTTTGAAAAATTAAATGTCTTTTTTTCTGTCTGTTTTGTTGATGATGAGAAAGGACATATTGGTGAAAAACAGAACAGAAAATGGGTGATTTTATTTTTTAAGAAATATTTTTCTTCGAGTTAAACAATTATTTATATGTAGTTTGAATAAGGTGAAAATAATTCTTTAATTACACATTCAAAAGTAGTAGTTTTACCTGCTCATTTTATACTATCAGAAAAAACTCCCAATCACAACTATCTAATTTTGTCATGGTGAGGAAGCATTATTCCCACAAAACCTTTAAGAATAATCAAAATAAGTTATATTCTAGAACACTTATATTGGAAAATAAATAGGGGATAAATGTACCTGTTATGGAAATATGATGATGGCTTCAGTTAAACTCTGCATGAAATGTATACCTTTCATCATATTTTTATGAATGACCTTATAACACTATTGTATTTTACGGAACATAATCTTTCAATAGTGTATATTGAACTACCACACATAGTCATTGCATAAATAAAATCCTTGTGCGGTGGGATTACTCCGTTGTAGTGGAAAATCACTGTGACTCATTGGACTTAAAGGGATGATAACATAAAAAAAAAAAAACACAACATACCTCTACAAACGGTTCCATTTTCCACAGCCTCATTCCCGGCTTTGCACATACAGCGCCCAATGGGTACCATCCATTCTCCATCACCATTGCAGTAAAGCTTTATGGGAACATCCACCTCTTCTGCGTTAGGGATACAAACACCCCTTGCAGCCACCAGTGAGGTGCTCTCTGCTCCAGACAGAGTCTCCTGGAACAGTGCCCCATTAGTGATGATTCGAGGACACTTTCTGTAGAAGACCCGGACTGCGATGAGTGACATGCAGCCACCGTAGTCCTGAAAGGCCAAGTAAAAGCCGTTTCTCGACACAGGGCCAAAGCTTCGCACCTCCGTATTAATCTTCATCACTCTTCCTCCAAGGTCCACCTGGGAGAAGCTCTCATCTGCCGCAATGGTGTCAACCTTGATCCAGGGGTTTTCCATCCATGCCGGGGATGTTCTGGTGGCTGTGTCAGAATCTGATTCATAGTAATAGAGATTAAACGTTTCTTTACAGGAGCCTGGGACATTCGGGATGCTACTGCAGTCCCTAACAGAGAATTTCATCTCCACGTGGATCCGCTGTGCACCACGACGCCTGATGTATTTTGTCCGTACCCAGTTGTTCTGATTGCTGTCGAAGACATTACAGACTTGGTACGTCCTGATGGTGTTCATGTGTTCATCGTAGCCGCTCACCTCCTCCCACTGTGGAAGGGCACAGAAAAACAGCAGATAAATATTTTTCTTGTGGTTAAGTTGGACTGTAGCACTAAACTTGTGGAAGACAAATAGTGCTCTGTAATTGAGGGAAACAGTTATTCTGATTAATTTAATTAAGTTTAATTGAGTAATTAAAGCACTAGCTGGGTTGCATGTTTCTTATTAATGTAAACTGTCTTAAAGTACCGGTAATGCAATTTCTCTAGTGATTAGCAAGTATGTTTTCATGGAAATTTTGTAATAAAGTTGATTACTGCCACTAATCAGCTTACAGTAATATTATGATTGATTACATGGCAATGACAACTAAAATTCCTCTGAAAACTCAATCTGCAAGGATGCATTTGATACTTTTAAAAGATTAAGTGAGAAGCAGCTCTTTCAATCTAATACAATATACAATATAGCAGTAAGTGGTGGAGTAAGCCATATATATATATATATATATATATATAATTTTTTTTTCTTACTATTTTTTCTTCCAAATTCTTTCAGTGTCATGTAATGTTGCAAATTCCTGCAACCCATAATCAGCAATTTTTTATAAATGGTTTAAATACAACACAGATGATAAATCATAATTTATGTAGAATTTATGTGGCATGAGTTTTTCTTTTAGAACTGAATGCAGGTGTACAATGCTATTTTAAAGAACTTTCCTGTATTGATGCACTTGCAAAGAATATTCCAGGGAATAGTCCTTACTTATATTCTTTACTTGTAAAGAATATTCAAGAGAATATTCTTTATTCAAGAGAATAACAAATATTCTCTTGAGTAAAGAGAATATACACCTTGTCATTTTGAGTTCACACTTTGACTATCCTGTTCAGATGAAACCTCTGCCTTGGCCATGAATCAGAACAGCTTTAAACGCTGCGCTCTCCAACCACCACTGCAGGTCACGACCTCTACCTAAGCATTTCGGCCAAGTGAAAAGAAAAATAAAATCTGTTCTCATCCACTGAACAAC
Organism: Brachyrhaphis roseni; assembly: GCA_903066815.1. NCBI lineage: Eukaryota > Metazoa > Chordata > Actinopteri > Cyprinodontiformes > Poeciliidae > Brachyrhaphis > Brachyrhaphis roseni. The sequence goes on along the minus strand of CAEFZY010022438.1, from coordinate 15,678 downwards.
TTTGCATTTGCACTGCAGACTCTACTTTCTCTCTCCCCTTCACTCTTCACTTCACAGCTGATATAATTTTTCAAATTAGTGCCCACTTAGTGAGGACTTTGACAGATTTTGACGGGCTGGGAGAAGAAAGTCACCCCTCTTGTTACAAACGCGCATTCTATCAAACACTTTGACTAATTAGAACGGCTTTAGTTCTTAAATCCCATGTCCCTCTTAATTATGGCTACTGTGATGCTTGGTTTGACCTAGACCTTTACAACAGCCAGGCAAGACACAGATATCTAATGCAACAATAGAAAATAAAGTTGTTGTTTTTGTTATGCCAAATTTAAGTCTTTTTACCTGGCAAGTACAACTTAAAAAAATGACAAAATATGAATTACTTTTAAAGTTGCCTTTCAATGAGAGATACCTGATATACATGATATACACCATTAAAAGAAGAGTACTTAGAAAAACTGCGGAGCAAAGCAATTTGAATTTTTACATTTTTTAAAAAACAGCTGTCTCCCTAAGGGTCATCACTGCGGCGTTCAGGACAAAAGCATGGTTGCATGTTTATTTTGCCAGTGTAGAATGTTGGGGTTTAAGGGTAAGACAGTCTTTTACCCACTACTGACAGACATCATCGTCACAGGTCATGAGCAGCCATTGACCTTCCTACTTGTTGAAGAGCAGTGGGGAAGCTGTGGGCCAATTAAATGGGAGCAGACGGCTGTTCTGATGGGCACAGAGCGTTGAACAATCGCAGTTTAATAAAATGAATGTGAAGACAGGTGGGGGTGGCTACTAATGAGGGATGCAGGAGAGGGGAAACTCTAGAAAAAAAGTGTTGGCAGTACTGTGGGGGAAGGGTTGAGTTGAACAAAAAAAAAGAGACCCCAAACAAAATGTGTTTTGATGAAGGGCCTCCTTTTGTCCTGTCATGGCCTTTTTGCCCTCCTTTCATCACAGCTAGTGGAGGGAAGCAAATGGGGCATAATAAGAGCCTAACGATCAAGCACAGAGTGTGAAATTAGAAGAAACGTCTTCATTTTCACAGCTTTTTTACCCTGGCTCTAATCAAGAGGGCTCTAAAAGGGTGGTCATGTGTTTTAACTGCAGCAGGTGGAGGTAACAATGGTGTTGGATGTCAAGATAGATTAGCTAGATGGAAAGAGGTTACCTCAGATAATGATGGACATGAAAACACAAGGTTATTATTGTACTGAAATCTTGTTATATTTGGCAAGATGATTTTATGTCCCTGAGCTTTTTTATGTGGATAAGATGTAAATGTAAATTTTTTTTATTGATCAGGACACTGGGAAATTTTTCAAGGTCAACACGTAACGGTTTTTTTCCAAAATATAACTACTTCATCAAGCCTATTAACAAGGAAACGAGTTTTCATGCTGCACATGTGTTACTGAACAAAAGATCCAACTTTTGTGATGAAAACTAAATGGTGTGAAACAGAATGCCCGACTAACTCCAGACAAAAGCATTCTGTTTTGTGCTTTAATTGCTCTTGTTGATGATCTGAGTCCAACATTCCTGGACTGGATGGTTCACAAAAATTAAGTCCAATACTTGGACGTAATCCCTCTGGGGATTAATAAAGTATATTCATTCATTCATATACACAATACTTCCTTGTGTATTATTACAAGCATACAAAATTAATTCTAATATATATTTTTAGATTTGAACAATATACCAATTTAACAAATGTCGGATGGATCAATAAGACGCTTGCATTTATGATACAATTGAAAAATACGTACCAAAAATAGGACTGTTGTTGCAATGTATGTATTATTAACAAAACTATTTACAGGTTTCACTCACTGGTATGCTCAAGAACCAGCAATCAATTTTTCTTCATATCAGCAATATAGAGACATAATCGACCAGTAGAGTAAAGGACTCTCAGTGTAATATTGATTAAGATGGTTGGATGGAAAACAGGGATTGTAGAGACTTGCAGGGACTACAGCACTGTGTGTAGAGCTGCTGTCATTTAGAGTTACATAAAATGCTACAGTTCAGTGATGCTCACAATGATTACGGTTCAGAATCAATATCACTTGATCAATTCCAGGAGAAAGCACAACTGAACTGCAAACTATATGAGTGAATGAAAATATCAGTCTTTCATTGGTAAAGCTAAGTGGATTGTGTAGTCTGGAATTGCATCTACAGCATAAGTTTCAAGAAATACACTGTTCTAAATGCTAAATAGGTAAAATAATAATAGTACTCTTATATAAAAGATTTAGTCTGGCTTTTAGTAATTACCAAATCTTCAGGTTAAGCACGTTTCAAATTTGAATCATAGTTGGCTAAAAATTTGCCAGTTTATAACCCGCTCTGTTCAGAGCTTGAAGACAGGGGATTGCATTAACAAAATCTTATTAAAAACATTTTTTTATTCGGCAATATTAAGATTAAAGTTGGAAACGCAGCATGCATCAGTATTTTAAGTTTTCCTTAAGGGCCATGAGTCAAAGAATGTCTGATTAGAATGGCTTGTATTTTGTTTCTAGTAGAATATTCTGCACTGAATCTTGACTAAAACAACACAACCAACAATTCAAAGAAACACATGATATACAAGACAGCAAACAAACATGTGTAATCAAATATTTAAAAGTACTCTTCATCCTTCATGCAGAAGATTGTGAGCCTTACTGCTAATCTATATTTCATAGGGGTTGAACCATGAATTCAACTCATATGAGAAAACCTGCATGTTGAGTGGTATTTTTGGAGACAGTAAGAATCAGTGCATTTGTAAAATGAGAATAAGTACTAGTTCAATTAAAATGGGCGCAATGAGAATACTTTCAGAAATCCAAAATAATGCTTTAAAGAATCTGTAATCATTTTAAAATAACTCATCCCGGTTTGAACAATCCATAAATTGGAGTTTCCATATCTGTCTCATTCAAAGGTGGCCTTAAGGTGAAAAAAATTAAATCAAATACTTTTTTATGTTTTCACAAACAGAATTAGGGTAACTTGAATGCTGAGCGGTAATTTAGTTATTCTTCAAGCAGTATAAATTGTGTGCACACTTATTAGAAAAGTGAGAATTTTCCCATGATCCCAATACAACCACATGTCCTTTTGCAATGTCAATAAAAGTGTTAAGAAAAAAATGTGCTCAGAAAAACAAGCATGACGCTACCAGAAACCAATTCTTCTCCACTGTTGTCATATTTCAAAACTGCAACCTACCTCAAGTACCCAGAAATACAATGTGTTCAGTTTTTCAGAAATATCAGAGGTAAGGAAAGATGAAACTAGCCAACTTCTGATTAAGACACATAAATGGAAATGTCAAGACTGAACCAAGAAAATTACTTTAAAACAGATTTTTCAATTGTTTTATGGAGTTATGAGATGAGCAAACCGATGGGCATGTAGTTGAATCAGCAAGAGGCAGAGAGCAGCACTTCACTTTTCAGTAAGGTTGAGGTGGGGTACTGTCATGAGTTGGTATTCTATTGCATGCCTAGCCATTAAAGTTTATGGAGATAACAATAATGTCATGGTCTCCTTCCTCACCTGACCTAAACCCTTTGGAGAGTTTGTGGGTCCTTATTAAATGGGAGATCCACAGTGAAGGAAAACAGAACACCTCTGCACAATGTGTAGGACGTGGTAGTTCCTGCTAGACATAACATGGATGTCATCACCTAAAGAAACTGAAACCGTCAATGGAAGGCTTGTGATTGTTATTGAAAAAAAGGATGGCCATATTGGACACTGATATTTTTTCTAATGTCAGAAATATGTTTTCTTTTACTATTTGAGATATTTATGTTTCATGTTAAATATTCATTTTAACATGACAACCATAAAACATAATATTTTCCATTCAGCTGCGTAATGTGTCTGCACAGTATGTGTTGCCCAATAATTTTGAACACATGACTAATGCCCAAAGAAAGCCAAAACGTCTCTCTTACTTTCATAAATATTCATGTTTGGGATTTATTAACATGAAAGAGAGCGCTGTGGCGGTTCAGTAATGAAAATAAAATGAATCCTGAAAAATACAACTTGTCACTGTAACACCATAGATTTTTTTCTTTTTTCTTTTTTTACAGCTGGGTACCCAAAATGCTGGGACATAAATGATGTCAAAGTGGTTGCAGCTTTTTCAATGCTTATGTAGCATTGAAAAAGCTACATAAGCAGCTTTTTCCTAACAAGCAGTTAGTCTTTATTAATCAATTCCATCATACAAGGAGGAAGTTATTCCAATATGTAGATATAGGACATTGAACATTAAACCCTCATCTCCTTATTTAGGGTTCACAGCAGAAAATGGGGCCAAACTCCACAATCTTCAGTGTCTTTATAGAATTTGAAACAACTAGGAGTTTTCACTAACAGACTGGTTTTAGCAGTTTTTTTAATCACAACAGAAAGACTAAGGATCACACACTTCCCAAGTATACCTGCTGAGACATCACAAACAGGATTTAACAAACTAACTAGCCAACTAAGCACATCAAACTGGTGGAAACTCTCACCAGCACAACAGCTTGAAGGAAGATGAATACCAACGGGTGTCGGTAATAGCAGATATTCTCAGAATTTGGACCGGCTCTACCTCGGTTAATGCTAGTCTTTAATAGCGTGACTGAAATTTTTTTATATATTACTACTGAGTTTTTGACCATATCTTTTTGGCTCAACTCGCCCTACAGACTGTCCCCACCCCAACTACTTCAGACTGATACTGAACTTTCCTGATTCTTAATCAGGTAAATTGTATAAATCAGGCACAGCTTTATGATGAAACAAGAATTGCTTAGCACTTCTCAAGACAGACATTGACAAGAAGTATCCTGATATTTAAATATCACAAGATTTACTTACACTCTTTTTCTGTAAATCTTGTTTGCTTCTACAAAATTCTTCCAAATGAGAAAAGACACAAAGATTTAATACTCAGTTCAAGGGCAAACTGTACGTATCAGGAATTTGTGTTAACCTTCACGAAATTAACACTGCCACAAAGGCAACTGAAAACTACATAAAAACAATGCCAAGCCCCACAAATTGTGTAAAGCTGATATCGCCTTTCAAGGATGGTCTGAACACAAAACAGAAGCAGAAAACTCTGTCTGGTGGCATTACAAATGCCCTTGAAAAGATTTCAGGCAGAAAGCAATGCCATTAAATTGTCGAGAATTTCCCTTTTCTTGCACATCTGGAAGACAGTAACAACCAACATGCAGACGGTCAGGAAGTTTGTTGGCTGCATCATGTAGGCCACAAATTCATTCTTCATGGACACCGTCTTCAACAGCCAGTCAGATTTGTGATAAATACTTGTATTTCTTCCCAGTGAACAAACTCTAAAGGGCTATTCTTTGCCATATTATGTATTCAATGCTTTGCGAAGCACTTAAAAATCCTATTTTCTAGTTCTATAACAGTAAATTCAATAACCAAAAATATTTTTTTAGAAAAAAAACAAAACACATTAGTCAAGCAATGGAATGCATACACTGTCAGAACAATCAAACATTTAATGTTTTCATTGTTTTCACACAACATAAACCTTGTATTTATCACATCTTGTCACTACAGTGTTTGAATTAACCTGACCTAGCCTCACAATACAGAGCCACATTTCATATCGCTGCTCAATCACTGACAAAAGTAAATAAATTATTCACTCAAAAGCAGAGAGAGAAACCCAATGGAAAACTCTTGAGGCACATTCACCCTGTTTGCAGTTGTGGGAAATCTGTCAGAGCAAGAGTACCTTCCCTAGAGGGACAGCGGACAAATGACACCCACTGTCTGCATTCAATTACTACGCGCGAGGCCATGGGAGCCAAATCCTGAAGGAAAGTGGGCCTCACAGAGAGGAGAGACTTACCCACTCCAAGGCTTAAGTAGAACTGTCTGCTGTAGCCTGCCTCGGCTTACATTGTCCACTACTAATGTACAACATATGAAGCAAGAAGAAAAGTTCCATCTTTTTCTTCCCTTTCACAATACTACATGTGGATCATATTTGCATGTGCTCTTGAATCATTCTAAAAAACTAATTTCACAGAGTTTAATTGTGAATCATATCAAATTAGTGGTCTTGAGTTATCCAGTTTTCAATTACTCTCAAGACAGAAGAGAGGCTATATTAGAAAGAAGTCTTGATGGCTTGCTTAAATTATACACGATTATTTGTACACGACCACAATGCAATAGAGAATAGTTCTGATGAATCAAGACAGATGTCCTTAGCAAACATTTTTTAAGCATGCAGTCCACATCCCATTCCTGCAAAAGGCCTGCTGTGTCGTGTGTTCCTAAGTGACACTAGATATATTGCATCCTCGCACCGCACCACATTAAAACACATCCATAACGATAACCTAACCCACACAAACTGCCTTATTATGTTCTCAGTCTATGCAGTGGACCTCAGTTTTCCTTCCACAGTAGTTGTGTGTGCTCCCTGGGGCCATAAGTCTATTTCTAAATGGCCACAGTTGTCAGCTGTAAGAAAAACATTGACCACTTAACCCTGCACTGCTAGGCGGCTATATATCAGTTCACATAGTCATATAGTAGATATTCAGTGAGCCTTGTTCAATCTGCACTCAGTGTACTAGCTACAGATGATCACTCAGTTCAATTTAGGTTTTTAAATAGCACCAGATCACTAGAAAAAGTCATTCCAGGACACTGCACAGAAAAGGTAAGCAGATGAAAATTCAAATTAAATTGTCATCCAGTCCAGTACTTTTAGACTGTGTTATTTAAGAATTATAAAGCACCAATTTGTGGGAGAAACTGTCCAGAAAAAGTAGCTAACAGATTGCATCAAGTCTTGACTTTAATTCAATTTCCACAAGAGAAAAATAACTCCCTTCAAACAAAAAGGACCAACCCGACAGCATTTGGCATCTGCCTTGGTCCGCTGGAGTGTGAAACAAAAAGGAAAGAAACAAACATAAAAAGAATGCAGGGAAAGATGACTACCACACAGCAATAAAAGTTATTAACATTTAGTCACCTCTTACGAACCTGGAATTTAGTGCAGTGGACCTTCTAAATATGAATGCATTTAAAAGATAATTCTTATGAAGGCAGATGACACAAAAATGTCCAGAATGTAAATTTTCCTCTGTACACAAATGTGCAGGATCGCTGTGGTGAGCCATGAGCTAGACTGCTGATTTCTTTTGGAAACCTTGTTTTGTATGCTTCACATGTGGTGTGTCTCCCGTGCTGCATTTTCTTTCCTTTTCTGTCACCACTACGATGTCTGCAAAGAAGCCATGACAGTGAAGACATGTTCGCTTCTGTTCTGGAGGCATTAAGAAGGTGTGTGCAACGTGTGCAAAGCATCTGTTTCCAGCATTATGCAAAAAAAAAAAAAAAAAAACTGTTTTCTCTCACAGAATAACTCCATAAAAAATCATTGTTATGGCACATTTTTGTGACATCTTGTGCAGGCTAAAACAAGTGTCGATGAACCGATTTCATCTTAGCTGCAACCCGTATGATGTGTCATTAATGCTTCCCTAGCATGATGACTTCACTCAGGAGGGTTCTCATCTAAAATAATTATTTTAATATATTGATTTATTATGCTTTATATTTTATGAGAACATACAGACTTTCATTATGCAAATTGCTTTGGTGAAAACAATTAAATGTGTAGTTAGAGGTTCCACTGCATTTAGCTATGCTACTTTGGATGCATAAATAATCATAACTAAATTGAATGGAAGCTGTCTCTTAAATAGTTCCTTAAGTAATAATTACATACTCAAAACTCGCTTTTTAATTTACACAAAAACTTTAATTAATTTACCCTCATTTTACATAGCAGGAAAAATTAGCGTCATACTTGCGTTTTCATAAAAAAAAAAAAACAGTTCAGTGATGTAGCTACAAAGGCAAATCCCTCTCTAAGCTCCCTCTGGTCTTTTATGAGCCAAACTGGTCTTCAAAAATGTGAACTGTCATGAAAGAAGCCAACATAAACAGCCTGGAACAAAACAGTAGGCATTAATTAGAACTTCATGTAGTTGATATATGGGCCTAAACATTTCGGGCGATCTCTTAATCTTATAACCCAACTGGTCATGCACGCGAAATATGATCAGCACATCACAACCTCAACAAGCGAAGTCCACTTAGCCAGTAGGAAGTTGATCTCAACCTCCCAATCAACCTCAAACTTTTTATAGAAAAAAAAGTTCAGAATGCGCCTCAGTCATGGTTTGAAGTAGGGGTGTGAAATTATGTGGTTCAGGTGTGCTGACACAGAGATACAGCTATAGGTTGTGGGACACCAGAACTCAAGGACAGGAATTTAACATGTGGGTTCAAATGTTTTGTGACAGGATAAGGTCACAAAGCATTGCAGATTTTGGCCCTCGGGGTGTCAGATGTTCATGTTGTCTTAAACGTTCACATTGAAGAACACCACGATTAAATACCAGACGGGGTGTGAAATTTGATTTAAAAAATCCTAACCCTTTGGAACAAATTTATACATATTTAAACTGATTTAATATCCTGTACAATAAACATTTCCTTAAAAGGCAGTTATATAAAATATCTAACCACTTGTTTAATTTTCCACCGGGACTGGAACATATCTCTTGTAAAGTTAGAGAATATACTGAGTATATGCAGAGTAGTGAAAGCCACATGCTGGTTTTATGCATTGCTTTACATTACTGATCTACCAGCTAAGCCCATGAAGCCATGCACTGCAGTATAAGTGTAAGACAATAGGTTCTGTAAGGCACCTCTCGCTGTTAAATTGAGGAGGAGGGCTGGCCATGTTTCTACACCTGTTGCCTTGGGCCCAAAGCGATAAGCTATCTCCAACACTCTCGTTTTTCACCAGAGGGGCCTCCTAACAAGCTAGGATAAATGAATATAAAAACTTCAGCATCTACACTGATAAGACCAATCTATACCTAAATAAATCCTGGAGATCAGGGACTTAGAATTTCATTGGGCTCCAACAGTGGTATACGAAAGTCTTTCTAAGACCCAAAATTATTTGGTATAAAAATCAAACAATATTCAATTCAAATCAAAAAATACTTTACTAATCCCAAAGGGAAAATAAATAATATGAGAACAAATGTAAAAGCACACTATGTAAAAGCAATAGTGTGAACATTCATGAAACTCATGGCTAGATTACAAGTTAAAATCCAAAACAACAATCAAAAATAACACACAAAACATGATAAATCCAATTTGTTTTCTTCCAGTCTTTCTGCGTAAATATACGGAGTGTATACAGTCCGCATATACAGTCAGATACAGTAAAAGATTTTTTTAGTAAACTGAATGTGTGGCTAGAACATTCAGTTTAGTCAAACATTTTGACAAAACACCAAACTAGAACAGAGATGATCCATTAAGGTCTTCAGTCAGCACTTCTCAAACTGTGGCATAAGTACCACTGATGATACTTGGACTGTCTTTATTACTAGCAAGGAGACAATTTAACACAAATACTATTGAAGTAAACATTAAAAAATATCTTGTTATAGAACAGGTACATGCCAAGAGTATAAAAGATGACTTGTTTATGATGTTTGCTTTATCAGAAATGTCTCAAAATAAAAGTACAGTGGAGAAAATTCAAAGTACAAGTTAAATCTGATCAAAAGGTCCAGATTTTGGAAAGCCCACAGTCCCTTGGGCTGGAGCCAGTTTTCTTAATATATAGATATGTTTTTATTGCATGCAATAAATAAAATATTTACAACTTTTCTATGTATCTTATCTAAAAAGTTTTCTATGCATATAGCATCATTTCTTTAAAGTTCTTCCTACATCCACAGCAAGAAATTACCCTGGATGTGATACTAACTATGCCAGGCTTTTCCAGGAGAGAGAACAAAAATAAATACGGGACATTAAGAATGTGCATAAAACTCATTACTTCGTCCAACAAGCTTGAGGCAAAGGCTTCAGTCAACGGTGGGGTAAAGAAGTAATTGTTTTTAAATAGCTACATGCTGGTTGCTGAGATAAAAGTCTGAAAAAAAAAACAGTTAAGTGGGCTGAGTCAAGTTTTCTTTGCAAATGTGTAACATATCATACTGTCAAAACATCCATTCACTGAAGAAAGAAAAGAATAAAAAAGGGATCAGAGGGGCAATTACCCAGTGAAAGTTAACTGAAAAGAAGTGCTTGTAGCCATTTGTGTTTGGTGTACCCTTGTAACTAATACCTGAATCTGGGAATGACATCAAAGAAAGTTTAACTATCTTCCCATTACAGGTTTAAAATCATTTTTACATTCTAATAGATATGCTGAGAATCCAGGGAAAGAATTTTTAATTACAAGCAAAGAATATTGTATTTTTTTGTACTTCAAAACACTTTAAGGTCTTTGCATAGTACTGTATGTGTGAAAAATTTGAGACAAAATCCAGAAAATATGTATATAAGCTGTTTTTATGCAAAGCAACAACTGGATTTTGAGGTCAAAGTAGGTTGAAACTTCAAACAATTTAAATTCCAAATTCTGAATTTGAAACAAAATTAATTTCATAGTAAAGTGCCAATGAATAAAAATGTTACGTTTTGTTTGTTTTTCACTTAACTGAACAGTAGTTCAAAAGTCTTGTATCGTCCCTCAGTATGTTGTTATGAAAACTGATTTACTCAGTTTTGATGGTAAGAAGTTTGAAAAGAAAACTTTAGAATTTCCACTTCGGCAAGCTGGGTATGTAAACATACGAGTACATGCTTTGCTTTATGTAACAATTTTCATATGTGAACGAAGGATGTGATGTAAATTGTGTCTGAGGTGTTGCTAATACCCCTGTGAGCACATTTGAGCAAGAATTAGCAAGACAAGAAGAAACCTGTACTTTTCTATTCACTGTAAAAAATTAGGAAGGTGTGAGCTTCCTATGTTGTGCCTTCAACAAGAAAAAGAAAAGATAAGCAACTTTAAAAATGTATGATTAAACTGCTGATGGCGTTTTTATGTTGCAGAAAAAGACCCATTGTAACTCATCAATAAACCACAGAGAACTAAGAAATTGAATAAAATCAGCAGAGGATTTTGAAATGCCCCAGGAAAAATGTCTACTGTGCTTTCTTTTTTCTTTTTTGGGCTTAGTCTAAGAGGTCTAAATCTTGTGGTAAGGTAAAAAGTAAAGGGTAGAGAGACGCTGGTTTTGGCTGCTTTAAGTAGGCCTGGCTTGCATGTGGCTAGGAGCAACCACTGCTCTGGCAAACCATTTGGAAATACCGTGCATCAAACAGTAATAAGGCCCATATAACACATTACTTCCAGTCTGGAAGTTTATTAGTCTTTATGTTCCTTATTCACCTTGAACTATTTTTTATGACTAAAGAACCACAGGGAGTTATCCATATTCAAATACATGGATATTATGTGTGAATCTAAATAAGGCAAACAACTTCCTTGTCAAAACTCTACAAGTTTTTATTTTTTCTCTTTTCTTTTCTTTTTTTTTTTAAAGAACAAAAGTCTAGCTCATACTGAAGCCATGCTGGGACACTGATTAATCTTTTGACCTCAAAGTGGGAAACCAAAACACAGCCTACCAACAGAGGATATGTTTTCATGAGGGACTGAGCCAATTTACACATTAACTACTTATACACAATTAGTAAAGAGTGAATCACCTCACACTTTGTTAAAAAATGGCTGGACCTGCTGGCCCTTTAAACAGCCATTTGTGTTCACTTTACTTTCAGAGTTTTTCTTTTTTTTGACTGTGTTTGCTTTGTAGATGATGTAGAATAACACTTTCCATGGGTCTAGATTTGTTTTAGATTTTGAACCAGTTGTCTCCATTGTGGCCATTTTGGCTAATTAAAATTCATTGAAAATGATATGTGTGATCCTTTGTAATTAACAGTCTTAAATCATTCCATTTAGGTGAAACAGCTTTATACTAAACTCAACATTGGAAGTATTTTGTAATCTTCTGTTTTGCCAGCTGCTTTCGTCCACATAGCGAAAGGGTATAATTTCACATGTTGTTCTTAGTTTCCAATCATGGAATATGATGGCGTACTGCACTTCAACGAAGCGAATAACTTGCACAATTTGGACATAGATGTAAATTCAGATAACTGCGGCTAGTGTATTGAGAAAATGGTGTCTGTGCATGTACCTCCAATTTCCAGTAAATTCCTGCTGATGTAGGCTGTTGAGCAATAAGTTTCCAAGATAAATTACATATCCCAGTAGCAGTTGTACCAGAAGCTCCTAGGATATATTCAACTTTGATTTTTGAGGTTGTTTTAAAATATGTGCAATGGGCAAAAAAAAAACTGGCAGTTAAAGTGTTAAGATAGCAAAACTTATGGATATCTTATATAATTTTACTCAAAAGGTTTATGCAGTAAAAGTAGCAGAAAACAACAAAACTAAACAATTACAAACAATATGTGTACTGTATCTCACTGTTTTAGCAAAGTGATTTTGAGCAAAGTCAGAGAGTAAAAACACAATGTAAATGGGATATTTGGAGTAAGAATGCAGGGAGAGTAGACTAAGTCACTTACACTATTGTCACTTGACCCCGACACAGGATAGACCGTCCAGCCAAGCTCCGCCGTGGCTGTAGTGGAATCCATGAGCATCTCTGTGGGGAAATAGGAGACGAGATGGGGGTCAGATAATCGGCTGCTGTGAATGCACTGCTGAAAGGAAAACTATGACATTAACATAATCATAAAAAATTAAAAAATCAGTTACTGTCTGTTCATATATCATTTTGAACAATCTGGACATAATCTAATCACATTTTAGGATGTAATTTACACTTTTTCAGAATCTTGGTTTAAGAAACCTACAGTTAAGATGACATCTTTAGCATCAGCATTTATTAAAGTGGATTGTTTTGGTAATTTCACAACAGGACAAACACATCCAGGTCAGCAGAACAATGCCATTATTCCAACATCTTTCAGGGAAATAACTGGCTTGAAAAGTAAGTCTCTGCGGTACACTGGCGGCGACACCATATATACCACGGATTAGCTGATGGAAAGAAACACTTCTAGTAATTGGGGTCAAAGAGGATGTGACTCCTGACAGACAGGAGGAAATCTGTGGCACAAATTTCTCTAGCCTGGTCCAACTGTCCATCATATGCTCAGTGAGACATTCATATGGTCACCTTTCTCTGCCTCTTTTCCCTAATCTTTGTACCCATGCCCTCAAGCCTGGGTTCCCACCCAAGATGTGGTGTTAGCTCCACTGCTCCCTGTCAGCAGGTCTAATGAATTTCTCCAGCTTGTGTCACTCCTGTGCTCTAGGGTTTAGCTGCCACAGATGGAGACACCATTCATCAGTTTGGAGGCGTCAGCTGCAACTCCAAAATGCCACAGAGGGATTTAGAAACCCCCTTGACAAACACGGCTACTAATCTTAACATAAGTCAGACCCGGGGACCATGGCACAGGTCTGCTAGATAAATGCACTCTGTGGCACTTCACTCTTATGATAAAACTGAAATAACTGAATTAAAGCTAAGTGTGTAGATCCTTGTCAAAGAAAACTGCATAAATCTGATAAAATGTCAAAGTTCTTTACAAAGGCAGTGACCAAGTAGAATCAAAGACAGAGGATCTAAAGTTATGACTAAAAGGATTTTGTTTTCTTCTTACATTTTCAGTTCTGTACAAGATTGGATTATGTTCCAGACACTTAAATTTTTTTCTCATAACCTTGGATTTTCTCTGATTTATATTCCAGAGAAAGCCGCAGACTTTAATTAACAGCCTCCTAAAGCATTGCTTTATTTCAGAGCCTTCTGCTGACTTTCAGAATCTCACCAATACTCGCAAGACATAATACTTGATTTCACATCCTTTCAGTTATCACAAAGCCTAAATCTTATAATTAAGCAGATGAGACTGCAATTGAGCAGCTATTGATAACCTTCTGAGTGATTCTCAGTTGAGCAGTCTGCATGGGTGTTAGGCAGTGAAATGGTAATTATACCCCATAATGATAACGATAATTAGTGGGGAGAAAAGTGAGAATAGTAAACCCCCTTTGTGGTGGTTTAGAGAGTGTTGTGGGGGAACAGGGAGCACATTTCTGTAGGAATGTTAACATTGGCTGGATGACGCATCATTCTCTTCTCCCAAACCCGACTTCTTTCTCTCTGAAGCCGCACATTCCTTTTGTCTGTTTCTATTCTGACCTACCATTCTCACTCTGTCTTTTGCTATTTAATCATTTTTCCTTAACAGAGTTTTGCTACTTCTCACCTCTTTATTCACGTTCTCTCAGGCAAACCTCCTCCCCCTTCTTTACTCTTGTTTTATGTCTATCTCACTCGCGCTATCAGTGACCCAAAAGTACTACCTCCCTGTGAAAGACTGATCACTTTTCTTCCTGCTGCTGTCTACACTTGAGTCTCGGCAGCCACACAGATTCATTACCTCCCGTGAGGCAGAGCACCACATAGCTCAACCCTGTCAGCCACAGCCTCGTTCTCGGTCCCAGCCGAGGCAGAGCGCGAGTGCTCAGCAAGACGTGCCGGGTATTAGTCAGGAGGACACAGAGGTACTCGCGGGAATGCGTAGGAATCATTTTTCATTTTCACTTGCGAGGACATGTTTACGTATGATCATTTGAATTTTATCACTCACAGGGATGGCGTGAATGCATGCTGAAAACTAGTAAACACTAGTCCTACTGGAATTCTCTCATCTTACATGGACATGCAGTCAACAATATTCTTCAGGCACTCTTGCAGAGGGAATGGAAAAAACATAGAAACTCCTTAATTAGAGCTGGATATCATGTGGGTTTAATTGTAGGCCATTGCTTTGTAGACTTTATACTATGTCTATCAGGGTTTTAATTAAAAGCAAAAAGATTAATGAAACATTCTAATTAGATACAATTCTGGGAAATCAGGAGTATTTGACTGTCAACAAGTAAATTAATGTTTTTTGAGGGGTTTTCATTTGAAACCAGTGGGTGTAATAAACCTTTTACAGCTCCAAGACCACAAAAAAGCAGACTAACTACAAAAAATGTATGCAAAGTTCTTGAACTACTATTTTTCTTACTTTAAACAATTACATGTTTTGCACTGTGATATTGCATTTTCAGTTTAATTCCAACAAGTATGGTTCCCTCCTTTAATAGAGAAAAACTAAAAATGCACAGAGAAATTAGAACCTTAAAATCTGATCTTGTCCATATCATACAAGAAGAAGTGACAACAACACTTTCTAGTTTGGATACTTTTTGTGAGTGAAAAATACTCAAAGTAAACTGTCATCAGTACCAAATGCTTAAAATGAATTAAAGGAAAAAATAGAAATAAATAGAAATTTTCTCCAACCTACAAAAACATCTCTGCAGTTCATTTAGGTTATGAAAAAAGTGAGAGTAAAAGATTTTCAAAACGAGGTCACTGATATGTATATTAGTAATCCTAACTTAGAGCCATATATTTTGACTAGACTCAGATCAAGCAAAACTGCCTATAGTCCAAAAGCTGTCACACGAGCAGTGCCACTGCTTTTGATAAATAATTTGAATGTTCTTGAATTCTCTTATAGATCCTACAAAAGAAATAAAAAATTGGCATAATTTGGTATGAAACATGTTGCCATTACAAGAAACAAAAAATAAGAGCATTGCAATATATATATATATATATATATATA
>CAEFZY010022430.1:0-74620 GCA_903066815.1 Brachyrhaphis roseni | reverse complement strand
GCAGAACCCTCAAGCTCCCAGGCCTCTGGTAGAGGACCCGAGCTAAGAGGAAGAAACACCACCCGCGGTGGGTGAGAAGAGAATTTTTTTAGAAATATATGTATACATACATACATATGGCTTGTACAACACTGCTGCATTTAGTTGCTGTGGTTTTCAAATGCTCACAAATGACTAACTTGAGGTCTGCATTTGACCATCCCAGCATCCCAAGGCTGGCTGTGGATTTAATTTAATAGATTAAATGTTGTTATTTCATAACCGGGGATGCTGTATTCCAGGTTCATCTTCAACCACACCACATAAAAGCAGCGTACTTTGCTCCGTAGTATGTTTCTCAAGCTCTTTTTCTGTTTTATGACACCAGCAGCAGACTGCGGTGAATGGGAAGGGAGGATGTACAAGGGGACTAATATAAAACAAGAACCCCTATCAGTTATAGTGTTGCTGAAAGCCTCTTCACTTAGCAATGGCATAACATTCGTTTCATCTTACGGCACACAAACCTTCGCCTCGAGTGACCTTGGATGAGAGCACATCCTTGTGTTTTAGATGGATTCTCGTGTGAGGAGCTTCAGACCGATGCCGCCAAAGGTTTCACACTCTGACTCATCTTCTGGAGGGTTTCATAACATTTTTATGATGTAGGTTTGTAGAATTACTGCTTTGTGGTGCACTGCTGATGAGAATTATTTTAAAAGCCAGAGTGGTAATTTATTAAAATAATGTTTTCGTTTTATAGTTGAAATTAAGCTCTTATCTGCAGAAAATATGATTCTACTTTTGCTGAGAAAATAAGGCTCCAAGAAAATAAGAAAAGTTGCCTTCATTGTTTTGACATGTTTCGTTGACGACTATGAAAGGAGCCAAAATGATTTTTTATTGTCAGAGCCAAATACGCTGCTGCTTCATATCTAGTTGCTCTGCTGGCATTGGAGTGCTATCAAACTTCTTATCCGAATCCTAAAAATGAAAGGTGATAAAACTTCTTGAAATGTCAGACTTCTTTTTTTTTTTTAAGTCTTGCCAGCATATAATGAGGCATTCAATTTAATTAAGTTGACATGAAAGGACGAGCAGGGCACAAAGTCACTCAGGAAAGACAAATGGGATTAAAGTTAAGTAGCAAATCTGAAAATGATCTTTAATTTAAAGAGAAGCTCATGAAATTTCTACATTAGCTCATAAAATAAAGTGTGATAATTCAGTAGAGTAAACAGTGTTGATGGTTAGGGGTCTACATTTCCGAAGAAAACACACTCTTAAATGTCTAATCAAAGCTGCTTTTGTGCAAAACACATAGGGAAATTGTTCCTCCCCCTATGATTGTTTTGTATAAATTACCTTAATGAACTGACAAAAAAATAAATAATAATAATTATCTCACTCAGTGTGGTTTTACAGCTCCCACTCCCCCAGATTCTTATAAGAGTTAAGAAATCTTTGACCTTCACCAGCAGCACTTGTGCTGCAGCAAAAACACATTCCAGGTGTAACTCAATAAACCCAACAGCCGTCCTTTCATTCCAAGGTCAAACAGTGAGAGCTCATGATTTCCTTCACAGTTCTTCTTCTTCTTCTTCACTGCTTACAGTCAAGAGATGGTGACGAGATCTCAATGACGTGTGTCTCAGGAGTGGACGGCAGCTGAAGAAGTACCATGAAGTTATGAAAGGTGTTCTATACACATATAAGAAAATGTCTGTATTATTTACAGAGTCTGTTAATCATGTGTCTCCGACTTTGAGTTCAAGGCAAATCAACATCAAGTAGTGTGTTATAGTGAAGCTGATAAATGGTTTTCAGAATATGTAACGAAAATAAATTACATTTATTTTGTGGCTTCCTGTTCTCTCAGAGTCTAAATACCAAGTGGCATTGAACAAATTATCCGAACATGCAGTTCGTGTAAGGAAGATGTGTGTTGATGTTCTCGAGCGAGGAAGTAGCTGAATGAGAACCTAAATTTACTTTGCCAACACACAGAGGAGTATCTGAGCGGGCAAGGGCAGGGACTGCTGGAGGGAGAACTGCTGCAGCAACTCAGTAGATAAATAAATGAATTCACTTGTATATTTTCTTGTCAGAATATTTTGGAGGGTGTCTGAGAGTCAATGCTAACCTTTCTGGCTGCTTAGAATAGAGTGAGCTGTGTGTCAGTCCTAGCTAAAGTTTGAAAATGTTGTTTTTCTTATTCCACTGCGGAGTTGGATTCAGTGTGTGTTTCTCATCTTCTCTCACCTGCTATCTTAAATTCATTTCATTAAATGTGCTTTTATCACTTTCGTTTAAACTTATATTGGGAAGTTTGAACAAAATAGTACAAAACAATTTGTCCCTTCTTCAGTATTCTTGAGAAAATAGCTGCAGATAAAATTACTGGAGCATGTTTTAATTTCTGGACCAGAACAGAGATGTGGGCAGAAACAAATCCCCCATTTATTCTTAGGTTGTTTGAGTTGTGTGAATGTAGCGCATGTTGCCGGTCAGCTCTTGTTTTATGGTGAAGGTCCAGTCTAGTGAAATGAAAGCCTCATTGCTGTATATTTCTGTTGTATATACTGTAAATGCTATGTAAATATATGTGTGTATTACAAGCTGTTCTATTTAATAAATCCATTATCTCAACATGATTTGTTCTGTATATTTTGCTTGTCTTGCACAGTAACAGGTGATTTTTTTTATGTCCTAGATCGATGTCCTGAGGAATTATTTCGCCATGTTTATAAACACACATAGAGGGCTTAGTATGGCGTTACATTAATGACAAAATCTCTGAGGAGAGATCGCGCATAGCAGTAGCCGCTGCTGGATTTCCATTTATTCTTGGTCTAATGAACGCAGCACAGTGTGAGGTGAAACAGACTCCTCCACCCATCCGTATGCACTCGCCAGAAAATGGTGCTTGTTTTTACTTAGTGAATGTATTTATCAATTAGAGGCGGTAACACTAATTGAGTGATCTGATTGAGTGGCCAGATTTCCAGCTCAATCTGGTGATGGCCGGCAAGGGACTTAGGCATACAGGAGAATAATGTGATGTGGATTCAAAGCGTAGAAAAGGAAGAGGTGGAGAAGGAAAGGAAGGAAGAAAAAGGAAGGTTTGTTAAATTTTCCTTTCCTTTTTCTGACTTTCTTATTCTTCTCCATCCTCCTCCATCTGTTCCTCTTCATCTCCTTTAAGGCCAAGTCCTGTGCTGACTGCATAGGTTTGGATTTATTTTCTCCTTTAATCATAAACATCTTCATTTAAAAATTGCCTTTTGTGTGTACTCGTGTTGTCTTTGACTAATATTTAAATTGGTTTGATGTTCTGAAACATTTAACTGTGACAAACATGCAAAAAAAAAAAAAAAGGAAATCAGGAACAGAACAAGCATTTTCAAACCACAGCAAATGCAGAATTCTTAGTTTAGGAACATTTGCAGTTTTGTTTGCAAATAAAAAAACAGATGTGCAATTTAGTCAATTTAAATCAGCTGCAATTGAAAATGAAAGTGAACTTGCTGTTCTTTTTTACTGTGTTTAAGCGCATACAGTCATGAAGGAAAAAAACAAAACGGGTACAATTTTAAAATCATTTATGTAAAATGCATAAAAGTTCAATAATTTGTAAAAGAAAAAAAAGAAAAAGAAAACTATTAAAAATTGTCAAAAATAGCAAAGAACACCAGTCTTTTCTACAAAAATTTATCAGCAATTGCTTCAAATTTCAGCAAAAATCACAATGACATATATTTTTAGTGCTGCAGCGGCAACAAATATGCCAGTGAATGCAACGTTTCATCTTGCTGCATCCGGCAAATGAAAGCACAGGATATATGAGGATTGATGATTGATTAAATTGGTTAAACCAATTTAACTCACTTGCAGTGGGTTAAACCTCTGAGTGCATCAGCAGCATTGAAACAACTTGTTACTTGGCAGGCATCTGTGAAAATATGACTGTGACTTGCTCCTTCTGTGCCTGCAGGGGCATCTCTTCATAAAGGTGCCGATGACGATAAAGTTCACCGTGCCAGCAAACTAATTTCGATGAACAGACCCTGACCAAATAAACCTGAAAGGATTTGGGGTGTCAGTGTGTTCACTTTTAACCCTGCACCCTCAAATCAAATTGCAAAATAAATACCAATGCAAAGACAGGTTGGAATGTGAAAGAGTGAATCAAAACTTTTTAAGGAGGATAAAACATAAGGCTGAAAGCTTGCATTTTGCAAAAAGTTTGTCTCTTTCAACTTCAGTGTTGTCTTTATAATTAAGATGCTAAAATGAATATACCTCTTACCTCAACAAAAACATTGTTAAGAGTAAATAATTTGGTCATAATTGTATCTGATGCCTTGAAATTGGCCTCTGTCTCTTTAAGAAGCACCTGTACCTTTCCAAAACTCCCCGTTTACCTTGATGCCATTTACAACCATTAGGAGCGATGGACACATAATCCTCTAATGAACAAAAATAGCTTGAAAGGTGTGACTTTGTGTTTAATGAGACTTTATAAAAAGAAGAGTTTCAGTTCATGAATTGAATGTATTTTCATATATTCTAAAAGTTTAATAATTTGTTTTTATCTCTCTATCAGTTAGTAAGCTTAATCTGTGCTCTCAGTCCTGCAGTAAATTGAAATTAACTATGCTATTGCACCCATTTTTTTGGACAGCGTTATACCGCAACTGTTATTTAAAAGGAGCTTGAGTTACTCGGTAAAATCCATTTTTCTTGGCTAAATGCTTGAGCAGAGTGTGTTGGTCAATGCATCTCTTGTGGTTCACAAAGCTCTCTTTCATGCTTTACAAGCAATAGTTTAAGGGTGGATAGATAAGTCCTGAGGAGAGAAACAGTGTGTTTTCCAGATTTGTATCCATCACAGTTTAAATAAAATAAGATGAAACTACATCAGACTTATGTAGCGCTTTATTAGGACACTCAAAGACACTTTACATTGAAATCAGTTATTCCTATTTACGCACATATTCACACGTTGGGTAAGTCTGACCGCAGATTACATGCGACTGGTCACTCATCAGATTTTCCACTGCACCCCTGCCGCAACAATACCGCTCTGGGTGCTTAAAACTTCTCTCTCTCAACAAAGTCTGCATTGTTGTTTTTTGATAGAGCTCACGATCGACCATCCTTTTTCTGACACTTCTTAAGAAAGTAAAAATAAAAATACACATTCCAGCTCTGTCTTGTGATGCCAATGGATTTTTTTTTTCTCTTCTCACATTTGTTCCAAAAAAATGTTCACAGGGGATGAGGTCTTGTGACCGCTGACGGAGAGCCATGAGGGCAACACTTGTTGCTGCTCCTTGCACTTAAAATAGCTCCGATATCTGTTTGGATTTATTGTCCTGGTGGGAAGCAAACACTCTGCATCCTGCCTTCCTTCAGATAGCTGAAGGAAGTTGAAATCTGTCAACTTAACGATTAGATTATTTCATATCACCCTGCTATATCCCATCAACACTGAGCCTTCTGATTTATGATTGAATCCTGTGTCCTTAAATGAAACCAAAAATATGTGCTTTAATTTAAAAATGAAACTCTTTGTCTGTACATCTTAATTGGTTTGAGGCGTATTTGGAAGGATTTCTGCTGCAATGCCAAGGTGAAAATGTGTTGAATAGAATCACTGAAAACTTCATAAAAGCTTCAATTAAAAAAAAAACAACAACAACAACAAACTTTAAAGAACAAAATAAATACACTGATTTAAAATAAAATAAAAAAATATCATTCTGGTATTTCAATCTTTTTCAATATGTTCACAAAAACTTTGTTATTCTTCATTTATTCTTATGTTATTAAACGATACATCATAATGACAAGGAAACTTTAAGGGGAGGATTATTTATTTACCAGGCACATTGTGTTTCTTCCTGATAGAAAATTAGACAGAGATAATTCATATAAAAATGTTAAAAGAACTTACCGTACATATATTTTCTTAAAATAATTTATTTAGCTTTTCTCCACATTTTTTTTTACAAAGAATAGCATTTTTTTTTATTTTATTAAAATAATAAGTGTCAACTTAATCAATGACATAATTTTTGTGTGTTCATGTTCAAGTAACACCATGAACGCCAACAAAAACAACAAAAAGCTACAGAATCATGAATGTTTGTTCATCCCTTTAAATCACAGCCTGAATTCATTGGTACAAAAGCAGAAATACTCAAAAGTCAAAAGTCATAATGCTCCACTTTTGAAGGTTTATCTGTTGGACTTCGCCTCGGCACTCAGACATGGATTCTGAGTTCCACATTGCCAAAAAATAAAAATAAAGATACAGGAATGTACCTAATTGTGTGCAAAACCAACTTTGGTAGCAACATGCACTGAACTAGGCCTGCAAACTGGAAAGTGGAGTCATGCTCTGTATTTAGTTGTCATAATGACCAGCATTGTGCTCCTGAACACCTTCCCCCAAGGCTGTGTGGGAAACGAAGCTGCACGCACGCAGCTGTACCTTTGTTGGTAGTTTTGACGCACTCATAAAGAGGACGAATGACCCGAAGATCAATACAGTGTTCTGAGGTTTTATGTAGGCGTTCAGAGAAAGCGTGCTGCCGACTTCTTCTCACAAGAGCCAAACTCATCAGGAAACTTATGAAAAGAGACTTTTTCAGACAAGATCAAGTAAACAAGATTCTTGTTGTAAGTACATTACAGACCACAGATACAAACAGAGCAAACAGTTAATAAGTAGACTGTGATCTTCATTGTCAACTTTATTTTCTCACTGAACCTGCAGGATACATTGTGTTTGCTTACGAATGAAAAGTGCATCTATTTTATTTATTTATTTTTTATTAAATCTGTCCTTCTGCTTTATTCTTTTGTATTTTTCGCCTTCAGATTTTGAGTCAGCGAAGCACTGACGCAAACACAATGCAAATTCAATACCCATCTGCCATGTACCTTTATCTTAAGTCCTGCTAGAATAATGCCATCAGTGACATAGGCATTCAAAAGTTCAGGGGATGAAGAATGTGACTAGAATACTAATAGTGACCATTTCAGTATGGCTGCAGTAGTTATAATTGTGTATTATGTCTAAAAAAATTATAGAGAGACATCAAGAAATAACTAGACAAGCGAAAGCACTGGACTGAGCAAATCCAGGCAATGTAAATATGCAACTATAAAAGTTTGTTGCTTTAATAATGCCAATTTGCAGGTGTAGCATTTCATTTCTACATTTTATTTAAATGGTAAATACAAGAAGCAGTTGCTGTGATCTGAGCCAAAAGATGAAGAATACAATCCTCCTATTTGTATCTTTCTGAACAATATTTCAGGCAAAATTATTGGAGAAGAATATCAGCTGAAATTTGGTAAGACATCTTGAAAGATGTATATAGGCTTTATTGCTTTACAAAAAAGACCTGTTGCTTTTGTTTATTAGCTTGTTTATTCCACCAGAGCCCAGAATGCAACATGTACCTGGTTATGGGAAGGTGTTTGGGTCAAGCTTAGGGTCTGCATCTGGTAGAGGTAGAGAATGCTCACACCATTAAAAAAACTTCTGTGGAGTTCATTTGAAAGGGAATTACACCAAAGCAACCTGACCAAGACCGCGTGTCAGTATCGTTACCGATGTTTTGATTCACATCCTAGTGTAAGTGTTGTGCTCACAAACTGGAAGGGGAGAAACAAACCAGAGTTAGTTTTTAGCAGACTAAACACCTGTAAAGTGAAAGCATCTTGACTCAAAAGGTGGTTCTACAAAGTATCAGGCTGTCTGAGCACAAATGCATACCGCCCTTTATCATGTAATTCTCGGTGAAAAGGTTTGAGGATTAAAGTGAAACATTAACCTGTTTACTTTTATAATGTGCGTGTTTTTTCGTGTGCATTTTATTTTTAAGCTTTGTTTCTGTTTACCTCGAGTAAAGCCTGTGATCTGGAAGGGATCACCTGCATCTTTTGGTACTCCTCACATCCATCTTTACAAACTCTTTCTTCTGTGGCTGTTTTGGAAGTGGTAAACACTAATACTGACGTGAGCCCCACAGAGCTTCGTCTGTAAAATACAGAACTGAGTAGGAAATGAATAGATGTTAAAATAAAAGTATTATCTGTTTCACACGTGTACATGTGCAAATGTAGTGATGGAAATTACATAAGATACATTTACAAACAAGTGTCAAAAGTGCTGCCATATTCTGCATACATATTTATGATTAGTTTTGTAAATACAAACAGGCATAATTGTATTTCTTTGTTTGTTTATTTATTTTTAAGCCACTGATGTATAGCTATTATTAACTGTGTGGGAAATTTAGACTTACTTTATATTTACAACAGCAATGCATATTGCGGTGATTCATCAACTTAAAATACCATTGATTGAACAGCTTCTTGTTTCAATACTTTGTTTGTATTATATTGTACTACTCGAAGCAGTAATTTACTACTTTCCCTGCAAGCTGCTTTTAATACATGGAGTTTGTTCTCCACTAAATAGAATAGAAATGACTAATAAATGAAACATCTAGCCAAGCAAATACTCATTTGATGGAAGTTTTCCTCTTGACGTCTCAGATGTTCACCGGGATATCTCCATCTACCTAAACCATGCAGGCTAAAAGGCCCTTATTGACGCAGAATCCAGTTAGTTTCTGTGATGAAGTGATTCTTTCCCCCTTGGCAAGCAGGCGACAGGAACCCCTCCCTCCCAGACAGTGCGGTGTGGGATGGTAATGCGGGGTGAAATAACTGAGATTGAATATTGATCAGATTTCTGTGTACAGCTCCGAGGCACCTCGATATAATCACTTCCACACTTGTTCTGTCTCCTCCTAAACACGCCTGATGGAGTGGTGACAGAGGATTCGTGATTTGGCATAACTCGCCGCGCTTGCACACACACACAGACAGAGAGATGAAGTTGTGTTCAAGTGCTGATCAAAATTCATCAGGATGTGACTGCTTTGATATAAGGTGCTGTAAAATATGACTCAAACAGCAAGCAGATGATTAAATGTACTGAAACTGAAAGCTTCCCCTCTGAATCTAGGCTTCTTTTTTTTTTTTTTTTCATCTGCTGCACAATTTTAATTGAACTGTGTCAGCAGTGTTAAAAAATAATAGTGCTCGAGCTGTAAAGAGAGTGTCTGAGCGGCATATTGATCAGCCGCTCTTGAAGGGAAGGATCCACCTCATTACATCTCCTGGCATCATGCCCCCTCACCACACACACACAGGTCATCCGTCTCAATATGATATGACAACCCTCAGGCACATCAAAACTTAATCTGGACATCGATTTGGGCCTTAAACTATATCACAGAAGAACACTTTTCTGCTCTTTAAACCTATTTCTCACAGCAGGAGTCTCCTTTCCCCATGAGAAACACCTCCTGCCTTTGGCTGATGTGCAAGTCAGATATTTACACGTAGTGGAAAGTCAAACACTGAACGAGGCTTAATGATTATACAACAAAAAACTCCAGCAAGTTAAATAAACAAGTCGACGCACGTGTTGGAATGGATTTTTTCCTATTCTAAACAGGATCAAAATTACACACAGTTTTCTGTTCAGAAGTGTGCGAGCCCAATTAAACTTGTTGGTTTCCTGGCACTGACTCAACATTTAAGAATAGTTTAAAAATTCTTTATGGGGCCATAACAAAGACTCAATCTTAGTCGGCTTTATCCACTCCAAAAGTTGTTTTGGTATGCCTTTGAGTTCATTTTCCAGCAGGAACAACCAGCTCTGCCCAAATATCAATTATCTAGTTTATGATTTGAGGTGAAGTTCAAGAATAATTCTTCATCTACATTATTCTCTCCACTTTGTACAATACAGCAGGCTCACTGACAGCCAAACAGGCTTTCAGCAAGTTGTTTCCACCACTCTGCTTGACATTTGGTGCAGTCTCTGTGTACTGCATATTTATTACCTTTTGTATTAGAATAACATCTATTTGGAATAGCCTTATTAGACAGCTTACATTGTAACACATACAATTTTTTATGGCAAGTTTGTGAATATAGAATCCCTCGCACAGCTTGAACATTGAGCAAGTTTACATAAAATTTACATAAAATTGTTACTGAAATATCACAGCAATTATCCAGAAGCTCAAACCTATTCACATCATGCAAACACTCAGTCTGCGCTGGTGAAGAGTCACTCACATTGGCATTCAGGGTACTTGAAACTGAAGGTTAAACTGTCTGGATCACCTCTGATTGGTTGAACTAATATTATCTGACTACTTGGGTAGAATCAAAGATGAAGTGACTGTCTGGGAATTCACTTCCAGTGCTCTAAGTGTGAAAAACACTGAGACTATTCTGGGTCTCAGTGTTTGTAAATATACAAACCCCAGAGGATGTTTGTATATTTAACCATTAATGTATGAAATACAGATTATACATGATAAATTTACAAGTCTTGTTTCGTAATCTATTGAGGTCGTCAATTGCGGCAATTAACCTGATGAAGATGAAAAGTCAAAGCAAACTTCTGACCAATAGTTGGAGTAACTCATTTTACTTGAAGCAATAATGTCCTGGGTTCTCCACCTGGGCCGGGTCTTTCTTGGAACTTGTGCAGGATGTACCCCACCACCCAGTGAAGACTTCAGATAGGAACCATGGATCTTACTTTTTCTTCACAGCCATCATGAACAAAGTTAAAACAAGGTGCTTTAGATTAACGCCATCACAGGCTTTAATCTCTGAGAGAGCGGAGATGGTGTTGCTTGTCAACAAATGATGATGTTAAAGGCACGGAGCAGACTTTGCTCAAGCCTTAAACAAAAGAAGGAAATAAAAAGGCAGAAAACAGGAGTTTTCACAGCAAAAAAGGGAGAAAAGCTCAGCAGACCAGATTTAATATGTGCAGACTTTCAGTGCACAAATCAGCTTAAAGCTGAAAGAGTACAAACAGCCAACATCAGGGAACTAACCAAGACAGCAGAGTTCACGCACAATTGAGTCTGCAGTGGCATGGAAAGAGTAAGGTTATGCTGAAGAAGCTGTAGGCTGGGCTTTATGAGTGGAGGGGGCAGATTCTGATAAGACGCTTGTTCAAGCGCTTTGAAACAGTCGGACTGTGTGGGGAAAAAAAATAAGAGATATAATATTATTTCTCTGAAAGAACTAGCTGAACTTAGCTGACTTTGGCTTGTTCAGCCACCTTTGATTGTTTCGCACTCGATGCTGGCCATATTGTGAGAGAGGGAAGTTAAGTGTGTAATGAGAAGTGCCTCAAAGTGGTCGAATGCATAGTGGTAGAAGATTTTGGAAAAAGTTCAGAGTTGGAGCCACTTTGAACAGTCATCATGAAGAAGTCAGCGTCTGCACAATAATGTTATTGCGGGGTCATTGCTGGGACATTTGAGGGGTATGAAAATTCAAGCATAAAACACGTCTTTCTTAGTAAATATGGCTAAGTCTAATTATTGATCATAAAATAATCATAAAATCTTTTTAATCTAAACTGATTTACCCCAATACAGGGGAGAAATGCTGCCAAATTAGCATTTACTACTAGTTACAAACTGAAGACAAATGTAACTTTACTTCCCAGTCTTTCTTTGTTAAAGGTATGACAGATTCATTATTACGGAGAGGTCTATTTTTAAATTTGATAGCTCATTTCTTACAGTACATTTCTCCTTTTAAATGTCAGTTGTTTGACTCACATGTTTAATCATCAGCTGTGCTTTATAGGCCTATTTAAACCATAAATCTCTAAAATGTCAGCATGAGGGGAAATTATCCAACACTGCCTTGTTCACTTAGCACCATAATGGTTGGCTGTGTCAACTCTTTTGTCTTGCATACATGCTTTTGAAGAGATAATGGAAACTTTAACAAGAACAGGACCACACAACTGTGCCTCTCTATAAACTTAGCTTGACTTTTTCTGGTGGAAAAGGTCAATGAGCTGCCAGGAAGTGCATTGAGAGTTACAGGAAATTGACAATCAGGAATGTTCTTTTTTTCTCAGCTGAATCCTGACTCCAGTAGATGCTGCACAAATGGAGCTCAGATTAAAAGGAAACATTTATTTTGAGTATTTGCCCACATTTTGAGTGCTTGACTATTAAAATGTGCAACTCTAGCAAAGAGTTATGCAAGCGTCGTGTTAAAAAGGTACAAATCTGATTTACAGATACAGCCACTGATCGAGAAAAACTGAATATTAAAAAAATATATACTCTATTAAATTTTCTTTCAGCTTATTGTGCCTACAATAGGAGTGTATATTCTGCATTACATATAGGGTTATTTTACCAGCTCAAGAAAAATACAACACAAGTCAGTAATTTACTTAATGTGTGATTAGGAATTTTCTCAAGTTTACACTCTATTTGTATTCTAACATTGTAAACTCCTTGCAAATTGCTATTAAGTTTCTCATTGCTTCTGTTAAGTAGCCGACAAGGTCAGTGTCAGCTGTGGTGGTGGAGTTGTAAAAACGGGACAGGATAATGTCATTCAGAGTGAGGAGACGGAGAAAAGTGGGGCAGGAACCTCCGATAAAAAGTCCTAGCACTGCGTTGGTTTGGGTTAGCATTATGTCTTTCTTTACTATCATATTAACTTCTTATGATCAAAGGATTGTGGTTCAAACCTCAGCATTGTGATATCTGAAAATTGTCTAAGAAAGTATTAATTTCCCTTCAAACGTATTTAATTCATTTTCCTGACAAACCTGTAAATGAATTCACAGCGAGTGAGGAGAGAGTCTTGTGCACACTCACTTCTCTAATGATATTAATAAAGTTGTCCAGATGTCCAAATCTTTAAAGGTGTGTAGAATAAGTGAAATTTACTTCTGATTACAAATATGAAGACTCACTCTGGGTA
Source organism: Brachyrhaphis roseni (assembly GCA_903066815.1). Classification (NCBI taxonomy): domain Eukaryota; kingdom Metazoa; phylum Chordata; class Actinopteri; order Cyprinodontiformes; family Poeciliidae; genus Brachyrhaphis; species Brachyrhaphis roseni. Next base: position 61,780 of record CAEFZY010022430.1, on the reverse strand, counting down.
AAAATATTTTCCCATAAAAATATTAAGGATGTGTTAAAGGGAAATGTATCATTTTTTTTATGTTTTCAGCTGGTGTTTAAAACCCCACCCTGCCTCTGGACTCAGTATCTATTCTGTGGTGAGAAAAAGTCTTTATCTTTTTCATAACTACTCATGTTTTTGTATGCTTCAGATTATCAAAAAAGAAGTATTAAAAAAGATAACACAAGTAATTGCAAAAAGCACTGAGCAAGCACCAGAAGAAAATGTAAGTTTTGGAGTGGCCTAACTGAGTAGACCACAAAAATCTGACAATCTGTGTGTGAAGAGGACAGAGTGCAAAAGATTTGGAGACTTCTTGCGTGGCAGAGTGGACAGATATGGCAACATCAATATGTGCCAAGCCTGTATACTCCGACCAAAAATGACTGAACGTTGTTTTTGAATCAAAAGATGCTAAAACAAAGTATTCATTTGTAGGGTGTGGAGTAATAGATTATTGGGGATTGGTAATTGCAACAGCACTGACTGGTATTCCCATCATAAGATGTAAGTTGTGTTTCTGTAGGAAGATAACTCTGAAACCTTTTAAGCATTTCATAAAAAACTGCAGCGTTCCATTCACTAATTAATATGACCATTGCACATTCTATAATGAGAGCCACGCTGTGAATGTTGCCAAAAATACGTCCACATTCACACTTACTCGGTGAAGTGTCATATTACTGACTTCTAATTAACGGTGATCCACTGTGTTCATGTGCCCCTTTCACTCCATCTGGCTTTGAAAGCAACACGTTCCAAAGCATCACAAGTCCTCAACAGCAAACTCAAACGAAGTGTTTAAACTACAACGAAGTATCACATCTGCTAATATATAATGAGAGAGTAATAAACTGACTGAAAACATTTTCAACATGTATTTGTGTTGAGTCGTTCCTGTGCAGCACTTTGGTGCAGTTTTACACCTGTTTTTAAAGTGCTATATTAATAAATTTAACATTGACATTGACATATTGATCGGATGCTATGAAAAGAAGTGAAATGTATTTAACCATATAAGCTCGTAAAAACTTTACAAATTACATCTTCGGCTGGCATATCTTATATCCCTGCCAAGCCTTTGGCTGATTTAGGCTTGATGTAACCTCTTTATTTTATCGACAGGATATTTCTGCCTCCTGCCCAACAACCACTGACAGCAACCAGCCCCTTCACAGATAAGCTTGCGTGCATCTATACAACCTATCTATGTCTACATAAAAAACATTCAAAAAGCTGCGTAGCAATTATTGTATATTGATATAATAATTGCTGAATTTTATTTTCTTATGATTAGACAACTGATGTGCCACGCATAGTTTGCAGCTATTGCTAATTTTCTACTCTTGCCCCTTAGTTATAATTCTACATAACAAAAGTAAATAGTAACCCTCAGTAAAACTACAACATACAACATCAGCATTTAGAGGAATAAACACACCTTAATGTGTCATGATCCGTGTTTTTCTGTGTTTATTTTCGAGTTCTCTGTGTATTTATTTCTAGTTCTGTGTCTCTGTGTTCTCCGTGTTGTCCTGTCTCCCCTTGATTGTTCCCAGGTGTGTCTTGTTCCCTTGATTACTTCCCTGTGTATTTAGTCCCACCTGTGTCCTGTGTTCGTCGTCGGGTCCTCGTCAAAGTTTGTCTCCGTCTGAAGTTCGTCAGTCTGTTACCTGCTCCACTCGTTTGCCGTGCGCTACCTGCCTTAGCCTCTGTGTTGCTGCTTAGCAGTGCTGCCACGGTTGTGGATGTCTGTTACCCTGCCTGGTTCATCATTAAATACATCTTTTACTGCTAATCTGGGTCTCAAAGCGTCTGCCTCACCACCACCTCACCACCAATTCCTGACATAATGACACACATACTGATCAAAAAGGGACTCCAAATCACCATGGTTACACTATTATCAGATGTAAGAAGGGGTTAATTGCTGTACTGCTAAAATCTTACCAAGTATTATTCACAGGGGCGTGAAAATTTTTGGAGATCCTACATAAGCAACACAAAGACATATTTTGTAAGCTGTGGTTAATTTTACATTGTTTTACTATAAATTGAAAGATATCTGACTCATTTTATAAGAAACAAACTTTGTGACTGAATAGATATTAACTATCCATTAAGTATAAGTCCTTAATGTATAACCACTGCTGAGATTTGACACTATTTGCTTTGTTTGAGGATAAGACATTGATTTAATATGCATTGTTCTATGTAACTGTGCCGTGTTATACCTGTAGGGTCTGGTTTGAAAAAAACTCAATCTCAATGCAGCGAGTCAATGACCTGAAGTGCTGCTCCAGGTGGTGCAGAAGCTACTTGGAGAAGAAAGAGACGGATGCCGTGCTTTTATTCATATTCTAACGAGCCTCAACAAGGCACCTTCAAACCTAATCAAAGTTGCTCAGGATGAACTTTTCAGGTATGTGTGCAGATTACCAAGACCTACAGGAGTAGATCTTGGTAATCTGATCACAGTCAGAGGTTGGATGTATGGAATCAGCAGAGCTTGCACAAAGGCAAGCTGTGGAAGATTTGACTTAAAACTTAGCGCCTTACAAAATCATTCAGAATCTTTTGAGTTTTCTTCAAGTGCATCATTTATTTTACTGAAGATAGCACATTTTAAAACAACGCCAACAGTGACCAAATGCTGTATAGACAGTACAAGAACGACATCAAAGTGCAGAAAAATGCTAAATATTAGACAAATAATAAAAAGATAAATGTAAAAGTATCTCTCATGCTGTATTACAAAGCCAGTGAGTGCAGAATGGTTTTTAGATTCATCTGAAAGACATTGACAGTCCAGAGAACCGTTGAACCTTTGAATCAGCCTGAACCTTCACACATCTAAATGCAAGTAATCATTGTATCTAACAGAGCTATGGGGCACATAAGATTGCGCCCCATAGATGCTAGATATGTCTCCAACAGTCTGCTCGGTACCTTAAATGTCAACAATAAAACTTTAAACTCAATTCTAAAGGAAACAGTAAATGGTAAATGGCTTGAACCTGTATAGCGCTTTATCAATCTTTCATACTAGAGTCAGTCAATTCAGCACATGCTGAATACAAGCTACTGGATAGAAGCCACAGCTGCCTTGGAGCAGACTGACAAAAGTGAGGCTACCATGCACTGGTGCCACTGGGTCCTCTGACCACCACCAGCAGGCAGGGCGGGTGAAGTGTCTTGTCCGAGAACACAGCGACAGAGGTGGGTGGAGTGGGGATTGAACCAGCAACCCACCAAATTGTAGGGCGAAGAGAAGCAATTTGTTTCTATTTTCTCCTATTACAACCAAAAAGCATTATGAATTGAATTAGAATTTTATGTGGTGGACCAATGGCAAATAATCTTAAAGTGTGGCATAGGTTTGTATTCAGCCACCCTGGGGTCACCACCTTGTAGAAACATTTTTACTGCAATTACAGAAGCGGTCGGAGAGATGTCTGCGTCAGCTTTCCCATCTGAAGAGTGAAAGGTTTGCTGATTCTTTTGTACAAAATAAGATCACTCAAACTGGATGGGGAGCCCTTGTGAAAAGCTTTATTCAAGTGTTGCCAGAGAGTTTCACTTGGATTTAGGTCTGAACTTTGACGAGGTCATAAACACACATGAATATGCTTTGATCTAAACCGTTCCACCGTAGCACTGGTTTAAAGTTGTACATTTTAGAGGAGAACCTCCTCCGCAGTCGCAGTTCTTTTAACCCGCTTTCCTCCAACATTGCCCTGGATTTAGCTTCATCCATCTTGTCATGAACTCTTATCAGCCTCGCTCTGTTCAGGGTGATGTGCAATGTTGGTTTTAGACCACACTCAGCGCTTTTTAAATAAGTTCAGTGTTGGTTTCATCTTCATTTGCTGTGTCTTCTAAATAGATTGAAGGAGACTGAAAACGTGATTTTTTTACGGCTTTCTTTCAACAATGTCTTTCTTTACTAGTATTCTCTAACGAACCTCTGAAAACTCTCACAGTACACAAGTATTTAGGCAAAAATCAAATTACACAAAAGTGACCTTCAATACTGAGGTTTTACAACAACAAAATTCAAAACAAGTTTCCCTCTACTGCATAGTTACACTCAACTTAATGAAACAAATTGAAGTTTATGGTTATAACATGAGAACATTTGAGAACAATCAATAAGTATGATTTAAAAAAAAAAAAAAAAAGCACTGTAGCATCTGGGCTGTTGATCTCTATAGGGTGCTCTACCAGTGCTCTCTTTAAACTGTTCTTTAAAACAGAACCGTTTGGGTTGAGTAATGGTTGGCCTGCTCCGATTCACCCACATATTTTCTTGTTTCAGAGGCATTTTCATTTAGTTATGTGATAAACCAATCAGACATGTTAGATCATACTAAATGCCACAGGGCTCAGATATCTCTGAGCACTTTATATGTGGGGGCCACCACTTTTGACTGTTGTGAATTACACAGGTACTGAACTGAAACAGGAGGAACAGATCGTTTTCTTCCATGAACTTGGCATTTAAAAACCTGAAAGAATGACAGCTGAAGCTCCAGTGTTCCTCAGTCTCCTTCCTCAACTCACCACATGAAAAAGAAGAGTGCTGTCATGTGATGTCTGCTTCTCCAAGCTCCCTGACGCAGATGTGACGTCACCGACAGCTGAATGGGTGCCTTTGACTGCTGGGTGGGGGGATAGTAGGCTTTGCATCAATAACATCAGTCGCCGCCAGTGCCAGGGGGACTTATCATCCCCCATTTTGGAGGCTGGAAAGATCTTTTCCCTCCTCAAGAGCCGTAGGGACTTTTCCTCTGCTTCTCAGCGTTAATGTTATTCCCTGAACACTAATGCTTGTTCAGATCAATCACTCTACCTGAAGGGATTTTCCTGTTTTATGCTCAAGCTGTGGGTGTCATTACCATGAGAATCATAAGAGAAAAACAGCAGGCTTGGCAACAGAGTGCAATTCCATTCATCCATCCATTGTCTGTACCCGTTCATAGGTACTCGAGCCTAACGGGTCAAGATGCACAATGTCATAAGTTTTACAATTTTGGTGATAGGGAGAGCTATAGAGTTCAAAAGTTTAGATCTGTATAACACCTTGATTGATTTACACTAAATGTTGGATAGATATGAAAACCGCACCGCAACGCCATACTTTGAATGTGATGTTTGAATGTTTGAAGTGGAAGTGGCTGCTATCTCATCTTTGACCTGTGAATTCAGAGAACATTTTGTCAGTCATATAGAACTTCAACTCCTAGGGATGAAGGAAAATTTACCTAATTTGACCACTAGATGGTGTGGCTAAGATAACAGTTGTTCTTTAAAAATTTCCTCCACAACTGCTAGGTATGTAGACTGATATTTATTCCCCAAGCTTTTTGAATCACGCTTATCAGGTGAGTTTTGGAAAAAAAAATATATATATATTTTATTTATTTTTTTATTTTTTATTTTATATATATATTTATATATAAAACCCCATTTTTGATAACTCCTCCCGAGCCTTATGAAATAAATAAATAAATAAATTGTTTTGCAAAAAAAATAAAATGAAAATCTTTTAGGTTAATTTTTTAACAATTCAAGACTTATCAATAGTTTTCAAATCAATTATGCTTGATGTGTCCACTTCCAGACTGATCTAAAACAAGGGGTGCTAAATGTGGGTAAAATGTACAGTGGCACAATTTTTTTTATGAATTTTTTTAATGGATTGGATATCTTCAGGATACAATCCAGAGAGACTACATTATCAATATGGTAATAATTGGTTAACGTGGTCATGGTTTATGAGCAAAAATTTACATCTTACCTTTCAACAAAAAATTCACTAAAAGTCACTCCTGTAATCTAGAGAGCTTTGTTCAGTATATGAAGCTAAATAAAGTGTGAGCCAAAACTGCAGCTTTATATCATCATTACTGTTTACTAGGTTTTTAAGGCAAGCAGATGTACCTCACATCTGTTTGGCCAAGCATCTTGAAATGTGGCATACTTTGGCAGCCAACAACTCATGAAATTGCAGTATTATAATAAGATTTCACATAATTATCTGAACATATATTGGTTATTGGTTGATGCATTCAGGAATTTTTTGTGAATTTATTCATTTCGGTTAACATGAAAGTGTTCAAAAAGTCAGTCAATTTCTAATTGAAGAAACATTTAATCAAGGGACAATAAAATATCATGATTCCTGATCATCTGAGAGGAGTTGATTTTTATTTATTTATTGATGAATTAAGGATTATCTACAAATTTTTTTGCTTAAAATTGTATTAATGTTTTGATCCAGATCTAAAGATGGCCTTTAATGTGAATTAATGCTATATACATAAAATATGTTGATTAATGTGTGTTTTGCTGGTGAACAAAATGCTAGAGGGACATTTGCTGCAGAGACATTCCATCTTGGATTGCTGTTAATTAATCTCATTTAACCCAGCTTCCAGTCCTATTTGTCCTCAAAAAGCCACTGATAAGAAATTAATTATTTTCAGTTGGTTGGGATGTTTCCCAGAACAGCTTCAGGACCACCAGGTTGAACTAATATACCTCAGGAACAAGATGTTTACCTGTCTCCGGCTGATAAATGAAGGTTAATAGTTTCCTTAAAGACATGTTGCTGTCCTCTTCATGTTCTATAATTGCCAACTGCATGCTTCCTACTCAGTAGTTCAACGAAGGTTTAAGAGAATCTAAACATTTTATAGGTTTTTGATGGATTTAGAAAACAGTGTTTACATCTGATGTGTTTCTCTTTAGTCAGTCACAAGTCACAGTCACAGTTCCTCAAACCTCAGATTGAACCCAAACCCTTCAAGTTTTAAAACAGAATAAAAGCTAGGCAGAGTGTGTGAAAGAGCAGGAGTTTCTTAAAGAGACAGAGGCCCAATTTCAAGGCCTCAAATTACAGGAAAATGTCGTCATGTTTAATTTACACAAGATCTTTGTAACAACTGAAGGTGCTCTAAAATGGTACTTGCGCCTGGAAAATACATAATACTGCCCCTTTAAAAGTTTGACTTGTTGGCGTGTGAGCCTGAAAAGTCAGTCACAAGAAACCAAAAGAGCCTGAATGCAACATGTGGAACACTGTGTACATTAAGGCAAGATGGAGATGCGCTGTGTGGTCTCTGCTGTGAGATAAAATGCTGTATTAGTGGATAGTCAGACATGATGATGTGGCCTTGCAGATGTGTGGCACAATCTGAAAATTAAATCTTCCCTTATGGAGGAAATGCAGCGCGTGCTATCCAGCAGAGACGTCTCTGAACTGTGTCCACTAAATAATATTAAATAATGGAAGCTGTGCACCATGTACGATTCCTGTCCAGATAGAAATAAAAGAAGGCACACACACAGAGCAAATTTATAAACCAGGAAGACTGTTTGGCTGTAGCAGCTTCATAACAGAATCAAAAAGAGGACTATGATGGGCTCCTGCTCCTCCCTGGCCACGTAATAATCAGAACACAAACACTTCAACAGTGTCCATTAATATGCTGATTAATTGTCAAGGAAACAACATTACTCTGCATGTCGTGGTGGCTTGTTTTACCTTTAAGATGAATGGCAAGGGAAAATGTCAATAGTCTCTGAAGTATATGGATTCATTTTGTTGAGTCGCTTTTTGTTTGATCTTAATCTTGTAGTGCAGAAGAGTAACAGCAGGTTACTGAATGGATTTGTATAGATTCTAGTCGCTCTCCAAGAGCCTCTAATGGGGGGAATATAATAAGTGTGTGCACACACACACACCCACACACCCCTTTGAAAGCATTCCCCCTGCCTTGTGAGATTAAAAGATGAGGTCATAGCAGCGGTGTATCAGCATCTGAGCTCTCGGTCACGGGTTGTCTCCCTCTATTGGCTGAATTGTCATAATATAAACTAAAACTTATGATCACAGAAATAGAGTAAGCACTTCCATCAGTGTAAATATCAGTTTCTTGCCAAATTGTTCATATTCACGTTACAACTGCAAAACTTTAAAGTAATTTTATAGGAAGGTAGGTGTCAATCAACACATAGCAGTTCACAACGGTGTGAGAGAAAGATATATATATATATTAAGCAGGAAAAATGGCTCCAGCTGATGTCTGAAGAAATATCAGAACTCTGTCCAGAAGACTGCAATGAAGTAACTAAGATCCTGCCAAGAACCCACTCAGGTAAACGAGGGATGGGTTACAGAGGAGGTTTATAATACTTATGATGATTCAGCTTCATAAGTAATAATCAGTTTAATTTGTTATTATGCAAGTAAAGAAAAAGAAAAAGGAAACAGGGCTGGTCTTATAAATCCTTTAATATATGAAAGAAGCGCTGTAACAGAAAATACAGTGTAATAGACCAAAAATTTTATTTACATTTCTTTACAAGGCTACACCTCAGAACAGGCATGTACAGAAGACAAGGAACAAACAGATACATATATAATAATCTGCTACAAGCAAGACAGTAAAAAAAAAAAGCAAAAAAAACCCCAAAAACTTATGAATGCACTAAAAGAATATCTTTTTGCTGCCCTGCTGTAAAAGAAGAAATTTGCAGTGGTTTCAGTGTGGCTAAGTGATTGCTAACTGTGTCCGTACTCTGTAACGGATCTGTAAACCCAGACAATTTAATAATTCCTGTTTATGCTCGTTTCCGCATCAAATGTCACGTCGCGGTGTGGAAATGTCAGCGTTAATAACCGTGGTACTGCTGTTAATATGCTCGGCAACTAATCCGCTGAGCCGTTTCTCTGTGCTTCAGATGTGGGCAGCGCTGCGCACATGATGAGGTAAGACTTGCCAATGTGTGACGTGTGGCTCACCTCCGTAAATTAAACAACACACACGTTATTGAACCGCCACTGAAGCTGAAACAAGGGTTCAGAGGGCAGGATAAAGACAGTATTTTCAGAAATGGTTACTTACTAAAGAAGTCTAAAGCATTGCAAATTGTTCTACCTGCTGATCTAATGTGTTAAAATGAAAAACAAAACCAGAAAGAAAAAGAAGCACCAAAAAAAAAGAAAAAAAAAGAAGAGCAACAGCTAAATCTTCACTGAACACAAGTCTTTATTTGCATTCCTAAACTTCACTTGTGTTTTTCAATGCAGGGAGGAGATTTGAGACTTGAGACTGACCACGAAGCAGTAGGTTCATGCTGATAATAACGTACATTCATGGTATGCCTACGTTTCCTCCTGGGAATGATTTAATTACCCAGAGGCATGGCAGAAGAAATTAGGAAGGTGTTTCACGAAGCAAGGCCATAACGATAAAGGACAGAGGATAATTAGCAGTGCTCTCTCCTCTCATGCTTTCCACTACATTAGAGGAATACAAAAGCAGAACAACCCAGAGCTCCTAAAAACAAACACATGCCGCCAAGTCCCCTCTGCACCCGTTGTACCCGAGACTGCTGCGGCAAATTAATACAGCATTAGTATCCCTACTACCGAGGAGGTGGATGATTGGCACATCCATCCAGAAAAAGAAGAGCAGGAGTGCTTTTTGTTCAAGAGAGCTGGTAGTGCAGCAGACCAGACACTACAAAGTTAACATCTACCTTCAGCAGCATTCAAAAGGCAGCAAGTTCTCCTGCAAGTGGGAGAAGTGTGAGCCACCAAGTGCTATGAAGGATGATTTAAGAGGAAAAAGGATGAGCTCCTCTTTGCGCTGAATAACGTATCAGATGCCTTCATCTGTGTGAAGGGAAATTAATCAAGATTGTGTAAGAGAAAAAGAGAAAGGACACACCTTCTACTCAGATCTAGAGTAGGACAGACTGCTCCTCAACATTTAAAAGCCAAATGCTCTCCAGAAATGTTATAAAAATATTAAAAGCGTGAAACAACCCGCCAAGTTTGGCCTTTTGAAGAAAGAGAAAGGTAACTTTGAGACACTTTCCTTTAAGAGCCACTCCTCTAAACAGAACATGCACCTCCATTTATGAATTATGTCAATTATGGCTTCTCTGAGTGACGGAGTGTTAGATTTCCTCGCTACTGCTCTGACTGGATAAAACCCCCATATGAACCTTGGCTTTATAGATTCAGGTTTGAACTGCAGACTTTACTTCGCCTATGCTTGTTTGTTATCTATTTATTTTTTTCCTTTTCTGCTTTTTGCCTTTTTCCATATTTCTCTATGTAGAAATTAGTATATCTGTCCTGAGCAACAACCCTAAACACAACTTAAAAATAACATTTGCAAAAATTACTAGATATGCGTTTTAAGAATGACAAATAAGGCAATGTGTAAAAATATGCACTTTGAATGTATTCACTTATGCTTCCTCACAGAACACTTTATCACTGATTACACCAAAGACAGCATCAGTTTGAACTGAGAGAAGTCCCTAAGGTGCGTCGATGTCCCAGTCGAGGGTCTGTGACATCCGATTAAAAAAGAAATAAAAATGTTTTTGTTCCCGTCTTTCCACTTTTCTCTCCGCTGTTTAAAAATACATCAGCGCAGCAGGCTGCGAAACCAACGTGCTCTGATCGGGTGGCGTTTTGAAGTAAGGTAGCATGTGGGCGAAAGCAACATGTGACAGGTACACACAGCAGACGATCAGAAGGTGCTAAGATATTTATTCTACAGACGGACTCAGTGGAGCGGGAAAGTTTTGGGGTTGTGTTCACAGAATGTGAATGCCTCTCATCTTTCAGGCGTGTGCATAGCATTCAAAATGTAAAGTGTGTATGTATCCAGCCCTGTAAGATCCTGTTTGTCACGCATCAGAATGACACCGTTACAACCAGAGACAATAGTTAAAACACTGTGAATAAAGGACACAATTATACGCTGACCTGGTTAGAACCGAAACTGTAATCATGACAGGATGGCAAAATATGCAAAGCGAAGTCGTAAGAGCCAATCATCTATTCACAAACAAGAAACAGAGGAAGCATCTAGAAATGACAAAATACTTTCCAAATTCACTGCGTGACAGCTCTGGTTCTCTTCCTCTCTGGGTTTCTGCACTACTGAGCTAGTAAAAGTTAAAGCAGCATTCATGTTAAAGTGAGAACAGCATGTATTAACTATTCTATATAAAATTTAATTCAGACAAAAAGACGCAACAATTCAGTTAAAGATAAAAGCAAATTTCAATGTTTAATCTTTCTCTGATCTCTCAGTTCAACTGGCACTTTCAACAGAAAGAGACAATAAATTCACATTCTATCTAAAATGGTATTTGCATTCCAAAGGAAATCTCTCGTGGACAGCTGAAATTATTTGGTCTCCGTTACGATTGGTAACACCAACAGACAGAAGCGGCTTTGCAGTCGGTGCCTCATAAAAAAAAAATCAAAGAGTGACTTAGTAATATAAGCATCGATCTGTAAGTGGACACAAAAGAAAGCATGAATAAAAGACATCTTTAAACAACAGATATTAATGCAAAGGACAGTTTATAAGACAAAAGTGGTCAAATAAGTCAAGAACAAAAGGCCCCAAACCAGCAATCCCACGTCCCAAAGGCATGCTCAGACATAACCAATAATTGCTAGCATTGAACCCCTTTCCTTATATGGCACTGACCACATCAAGCAACTCTGTAATAAAATAAACATCCATCAGAGAATCAACTAATGATACAATCGCTATGGGGCAAACAAGGTGACTTCCAAAGAAATATCCCTGTTTTACTGCATCTATCTTCAGCGGAAAGAACATATCTTCAGCCAGGTCCTGAGGTATTAGGGAGCAGACAGGAGAAATAGGAAACAAAACCAGGAACATAATGGCACTTTTTTTTTTTTACATTTGAAAATAGAATATAACTGTATCAATACCACTTAAAAGTTGCACAGAGAAGAGAGGAAATGGCATCCCCCCCATGAGTACACAGGCTGGCCAGAAGTTTGACCGCCATTTTCAGAATGCCATTTTATGCATTCGGTGGAGATGAATGCATAAAAAGATAAAAAGAGTCTTTGATGCTTGACTTGTAAAAGGACCTGTCAGCTTTCCTCAGTTTATTGATTTTGTCACCGTACTTCCATCCATGGCTTCCCAGCTGACAGAGGGTCTTTGTGCAACTGTGTGGCATAAATACATTTGTCCAAGGAACAAAATCAGACAATAACAATAACAACAAAAAAAATATAAAATAAAAATCATTTCTCAAGTAGGCAACTCCGTCTTCTTTTTGGACATTTGGGTTAAAATCCGTGACGTTTGGTTTGCATTGAATATTTTCTTTCCTCATATCAAGTGTCACTGATGAACAGGAAAAGAAATGTTTTGTTTGTGTTTTTGTCTGCAGGTATGCAAGAATGTTGGCTCTCCATCCACATCTGGACGGTACCAAGTGTGCTGCGATGACCTGGCCGGGACATGCGGTGCAGGGCTCGTGTCACCAGTTGGCTTTAACAGCTTTGACATCACTTACCAGGTTTTGAGCGAGGCAGATGCCAAAAATCTGGGAGGGGGAAGAAAGCCACAGGACACATTTGGTTGTAAGTCACAACTTCCAATACTAAAAACAGCTGGAACAGTGTGATAAAAGTTCACCGTTTATCACACTGCTCCAGCTGTTTGTATTCAAGAAGTGAATTTATCAGCAATTCAATTTACCACATCCATAGAAAAAATGACCAACTCCCAGCTGACAGTCATAGACACTCGGCATGAGTAGGATCAGCCACAAAGGATCATTTATGAAGAAGCTGATTGTTCACGGAATACTGTATCCAATTATTTTGAAATAAAGTTAAGAAGGGGATAAAAGTGTTGCATTCCTTGTGTTAAATCATTCCTGAACCAAAGACCAAGTCAGAACAATCTAACCTGGGCGAAGGAGAAAAAGCACAGGACCTTTGCTCAGTTACACTACGTGCCCTTTTACGTTTGCATAACTTTTATATTTTACTTGTAAATTATTGCCATACAGTCTGGAGGAAGAGTGGAGAAGCACAGAATCCAAGTAGTTTGAGTCCATTCAGTGAGGATTTGGGAGGAGTTGGTCCACTGGTTTTATCAAGTCTGAAGTCAGTGTAGCCATCTACTAGGACATTTGAGACATTTTCAGCTTAAATCTGGCTCCTTCTTTTAAATGACTATGGTACCATTTTGACTGATGCCAGCTACCTAGCCTGACCAAAATCCCACTGAGATTTTGGTCAGACACTGAAAAATCAGCGTCTGATTTTTCAGTGTCTGAGAAATCAGACACTGAAATCGACACTGCAGACAAGCTGAATGTTTCTATTACACCTCAGCAGAGCCCCAGGTTAATTACCTCCATGCAACGCTGCAGCGATGCAGTAATTCATGCGAAAGGGGATCAAAATATTTAAGTAAATATATTATACATTAAATGGCAGGATGACATGCCTGGATGAACGATCCAGATTTTTCTGTTAATATTATCTCCAAGTGATGATTATCTAAATTAATAAAAAAATATATATAAAAATTTATCACGCTGTGTGTAATGAATGTATATGATGTATAAGTTTTACTTTGTGAATTGCATGATTGAGCAAATTGGCTTTATAATGATATTCTAATGTATTGAGGTGCTATGGGATACAACTTCCCAACTCTTTGGGATTGGGGTTATGACTGCTTGTGCTGCAGAGTCCTGATATAACATACTCTGACCACTAAGCGGCAGTAATGACACAAAATCACGATGCATTTACCTGGAGTTTAAACAAAACAGAATTCAGAAAAAAAACAGTGGCCACCTACAATGAATGTTTAAGGGGAAACAGTGAGACATTACCTGTAAAAGTGCAGTGCCAACAAAGATCCCAGCGACAACAATCAGGTTGTCCTGAAGCCACTTCTCAAACTGTCCCACACAGCCCTTGGTGTAGATGTCTTTCTGCCGCTCAAGGTCCTTTTTATTCAAACAAGGAAAAAAATAATAATAATAAAAAAAAAACAGACACACACTCAAAATAAGAAAAACATAAAACTCTGCACTGACATTTTTTAACACAACTAGTGGAGTCAGATTTATTTAAACATCTGAACTCTGACTAACAGCTGCTCCAAACAAACACAGGAAGCATTTTGCCCAATGATGCCTTCACTGTTTAAGATGCAATACCACCGCATGAGAGCTGAGTCATACTTAATGATTTCCACATAGCTAGGACAGTTTGGAGAATATGAAGCCAGTGTACACACACAGACACACGCGCACACACACATGCCTGCTGATGGCCCTGCCCGGAATGAGCAAACAGTGGGAGCCTTTTCCCTGATACCGGACAGATGGTTGTCTGTGTCATCACATTCAGCCCATGATTTACATTTAGAGAGAGAAAGCTCAAGGTGTAATTTACTGCTGCCATGACACCAAAGAGGGGGATAAGAATAGGCGCCGCCATACAAAGCTTTCTTTGTGACTTTGTCAAGTCAACTAGGCAAACTCTTTGTTCGCTTGCAAAACCCAAAAGCTAGCTCTCAACCAATGAGGAGTCAAAAGAGGCTCCTGGCTACCAATGGGAAAGCAGGAAACACAATGTTATTCCGCCTGTGAAGCTATTTCGGCTCCCTGCCTTTCTTCTTTCCCCCGTCCTCCGCATGTCTCCTGCTCTTCCTCGTTGCCCGCCCTGCGCTTTCCTGAGGCAAGCTGCACAGGAACTCTGTGCACATCCCTGAGTTTCACCGGTCAGCACAGGAGAAACGGAGAAAATGAATCCCTACCAACTCTGTGCTGCAGTTTGCCTAGCAACAGCAATCTTTCTGACTGCAGTGCAGTGAGTTGTAACCACCACACCCACACATGGTGGGAAAGGGAATGGACTGGCATAACCCACAGAGTGGCCAATTACAGAGTGGAGTTAGGCTGCTCTTTGGGCTAAAACTGGAGCCTAATTATCCCTGTTAGAAGAACAATCTGTTATGAAAAGCATGGAGCATGCATGGGAGTCTGTGTGATTATAAAACCTTCATATTCTCTCCATCTGCTAGGTCTGCTTTTTTTTGTTTTGTTTTTTTCATATTTACAAATCTATATTTTTGACTCAAAAATATTGAAAATCCTTATCTCGCTTCCTGAAAGCAAATAATATAACACCTGAATTGACTACCTTTAATTAGTTAGTCGATTATTAGACAAGTTTAAATCATTAAGAATACAGAGAGCAGGCGAGATACGAACCCCTTGAAGCCGAATGTCATAACCACACTGTGTGTTGATGATGTCCTCCTAAAGAAATTGGTGTGAAAAAAAGCACAAAAAGGATTCATTTTAGTAATTTTGATATCGCATTGTTGTTTTTTTACTCAAAAGTTTGGATCTTTGCTAAGTTTGACAAAGCAGAACGAGCAACAAATGACTTCGAAAGTGTTTATTAGGAATGTCTTGATCAAGTCTTTTTGCTCCAGATATTGATCTAACTAGTAATTAGCTGGAATAAGATCTTCACAATATGACAACCTTGAGTAAAAACACAAAAACTCCACGGTTTCCACACAATAATTATACTAACAATAATAAAAATGCTCTTTATCATGAGCTAATTGGTTTTAAATAAAACTGGAAAGCAACAGTTATTACCACTGCTGCTAACATACTGAGATAATTGGTGTCTGATTTAAAATGTCATCTCTGCGTTTGATATACAGACTTAAGTAAAACAAAGGAGAAACACCTTGTAAACTTAGCTGTATATTTAAAGTACTTGCTATGCACATTATTCAGCACACTATTCACAATTTTTGTCAGCTGAAAGCTTTTATAATGGGAAGTATTCCCAAACACCCACATTTGATTTTTTTTGGTATTCAAGACCTTTAGGATGGCGTTTCTCCTGATATCCAAGTTCCCGTATATTTTCAGATGACAAGAAACTTACATACCTTTTTGTAACATTTGAGCACAAATTATAAACTTTGCACCTGCGTTAATAGCAACATAGTCTTACCTGTATTTATGTTGCATCTTGGTGTTTACCAGTCTGGGTGCAATAGCTCTTCATTGAACAATCGGCATCTTTTTATTCTGTTATTTGTGAAATATTGGTTTGGCACTGAATGATCTTAACAGGAGAGCTCAAAACAGAAGTATTTGTCCAACCCTTAAATGAGACTTAATTTTTGAAGTATGCTGCAAACTGGCGCTTACGAACCTCTGAACATTTTTATTGGAGGGTGTCCTAATTGACACAAGAGCATTTTTTTCACAGATGCCTGATGTCATTAAACACAGTACGCATCCATCCATCCATCCATCCATCCATCCATCCATCCATCCATCCATCCATCCATCCATCCATCCATCCATCCATCCATACTACAGGAGACTTTTCGTGGTGATAATCAATGACTCACGGCAGGTTTTTTGACACAACAGGAGAAAGGGACTCCACAGCGTTCTCTGCTGGGATTCCTGTCAGTGCAGTTGAAGTAGATGTTCTGGTTCCAGTCGTCAGGTCCATGAGCTCCACAGCACATCCACTGAGAGAGCAGAAACAACAGGCTCTGAATAAACTCCCTTTTTCTGATCTAAGCTCTCCAGCTCAGTTAGATAGGCAGCTTACTGGGGCGGGTGGGGACTACATGAAACTCCATGAATCAACCACAGATCTAATCTCTCTTACAATACCTCATGACAGAGCTTAGAGTTTACACATAAGAACCTATTATCCAAAATTTGTCATTCTTGTAATTGGATAGCGATTAGAAGGAATTACAATAATAATAATTATGAGATTTTCTCCAAAAATGCCCTCACTGCTAAGTGTTAGTCTGATCTAGAGTCGCTTTTAAAATGTAAAGCAAGGTTTCACAAGAGGAAATTTATGCTTACAACATGCAGATGAGTAATGCCTGAGGGATGTAGACAGGTTTTCACATGAATTTTAGGTGAGGCAGAACTCACATATTCCTGGGTAAAGTCAATTAGATTCTGCAAGTCGATGTCATCGCGATAAGCCTTGATGTTATTATTGATGAAAAAGTTTAACTGGTCTTTGATCCAGTCCTTGAAGACAAAGGCGAGGATCCCCGCAGTCAGCTCCAGGAAGAAGATCAAGCCAAGGAAAACGGAAAACTGGAGAGGACAAGACAGGACAGGACACAGAAAACAATACGTGCGTCACATCACACAAGAATAAACTAATCACATTAAAATGCACAAATTTTGCTTTGACGGTGTTTTAAAACAAATGAGCAGGAAAGCTTTGACGTTCCAGCATCTTTTATGTGGCGCCTGAACTGATGTGACAAGCAAGAGTGCAGCAACAAAGCCTGCAGTCCCTCAGGTGCCGTTACATTATCCATTTACAGTAAATGCAGGAGACGGGGCTGATGATAAATGCACAAAAACCACATTAGCTCCTCAGTCTGACGCCTGACTTATTGCTGCTAATGGACATCTGCTGGAGTTAGTAGATGCTCAGAATCGCAGCCAGCAATGAGGCAAATTTGTCTCAGTCAGTGACATGCTGTTATCAACACAGCCAACCCTAAATAAACCACCTTAATGGTGATGCGATGATCTTCAATATAAAAGATAAAAAGCCAAGAAGATGCCCAGAAAAAAATCTTGTAGTGGAAAATGAGACTTGTTTCTTTCTCTCTTTTTTTTTTTTTTTCATGGATCAGAATTTAGAACATATTTATGATGTGTAACCAACTCAGAGCTTCTGGCCTCTGGTGAGTCAAAGTGACACCTGCTACCCAGCCTCGGCGCTGGTGCGAACCACACATCTAAAGCCGGGGAGGTGTCAACTGGTTCAAATGGTGTCTGCGCTTCAGAAGCAGAGAAACAGCTTACAAATTTAAGCAGGAGGGTGTTCTCTCGGAGCGCTCCGATGCAGCCGGCGAAGCCCAGGATGAACATGACCCCTCCCACCACCATGAAGAGCCACACGGGGTCAAAGCCCCCGAGGTCGGTGATCAACGACAGATTTGTCAGCACGCCCTGAGGGAAAGAAAAGACAAAAGTGAGCAAAAACTGGGAAAAAATACTAATTTCCTCCATTACCAGAGTGATAACGTGTAACCTTGATAAAAGTCTGCATAACAAAAATCTTTTTAGTCTTTTGATGTTAGTATCCGAGAGGACGCTTTTACCACTTTTATGCCATCACTTTTTTAAGTGAAGTTGACGTTCTGTACTGTTAATAAAACACAAAAGGCTGGAAACATGTTCAAGGATTGTGATTCTCTTCTGTGCATCTCCTCTTCATAATGAAAGATATTCATAGAAACAATCACAAAGCCAAGGACTGTGTATTATTAATTTAAAATATGAAAGAAACAGACAAGCCGCTGCACCTGTAAAGGTATTTGGTTAAAGCTCCTTCTTGACTTAGACCATTTTTTTCATTCTGTGTCATGGTGTCGCCACTACAGAAATCACATTTTATTTTTGCAGAACACCAGGCTATATTCCAAACCAAAGCCCTCGCTCTTCTCCCTCAGGTGATTAAACGTGGGTGTCTGTGTTAGGGACATTTATTTAAAGTTTGCAACAGCTACACCTTTACTTAGAGTTTAGAGTGACAAAGCTATTAGGTGCTATTGCAGTGACAGAACCATTGGTTACTGTCACTCCAAGCGTTTTTGCTGCAACAGGAAATCCTTTCCTCACCGTGATAATGCTGAGGCCCACAGGTGTAAAACAGAGATTGTATTTGGTGTTTTACTTCCTGTCTGTGTGCTCATCATTCAGTACACCATAAGCACGTAGACACGTAGCTTAGTTTATAAAGCGGTTGGGCATAGACAACTAACGGGAACCCCAACAAACTTGAGCAAATTGTTGACGACGCATCAAAACAGAGCACACTAAGCTAACCAAGTCGTACCCAAACATGCAGAGTCAGATAATAATAAGCCCAATAAATATGGGTTGTAAAAACTATCGACACATGCATACTGTCTCCATTTCATTGCTGTTATATTCTCTTGTGCAGACACGCACCGCTTTATTTTCCTCCCTTTCCTTTGGCAATAAAATGTATGTGCCCTTTACTTGAGCTGTGATTTTTACTTTTTATCTTTTAAATTGATTACAGTTTTCTGAGTTAGCCTAAGCAACTTGAAAGTGTGTTTAAAATCTTAAACTTCACATGTGCTTCACATAAATCAAGTTAAAAATCTTCTGAGATTATGATTTTACTCTTAAAAACAGTTTTGAATATTTTTGCTTTCTCACACACCATTACCACCACAGTGTGCCTATTTATACTGAAGAAAATTACATGTTGCTTTATTTTAAGGTCGTATGTCAAAGTAAGGAGCCACTGGAATTAAACATGAACGAAAACACCCACTGTTTGCTTTCTTTGCCACAGTCTACAAAGAGAGAAAAAAACGCATTCTATGAAATACAAGAAAACAAATAATAATAATGAAATCCTATATTGTCAAGTTAATATGTAATGGGTAAAGGAAATGGTATATGAAACAGGCAGTACTGCTTTCTTATGTTTTTTATGTCACTTGTGGCAGAATAAACTGCCTTCATTAGAGCTTTAGCGCACAGCCTTAAACAATAATGTGTCAGGCTCCAAGAACTGAGCTTGAAACTAATCACCTTAGTCACTCAGACTCAGATTCACCATTAGGCCTTTTCAGCCCGTGCAATTCATCATGCAACCTAATCCCTATAAATTATTCACGCTGCTCCACAAAGGTCCTCCAGTGCAGCGCTATTTGCACACAGTTCATGGGCCACACATAGCTAATCGGCACACACGGCCACGCTGCTGCAGCATTTACGGAGCCCACTGGTATAATTTCTTGCTAATTAAAGAGCAAAGTGACTGTTAACTCAATTGGAAGAAGTTTTGCAAGTTGCCACAACTGACTGCTAATAAAAGGTTAATGGTAAAAGATGACCTCTGTGTTCTTTACTCTGTGCACAGAAAACAACAAATGTTCAAATTCGTGTTTTTCCTTTGGTGGACATTCAGACAACATGTTTCCAACTTCTGACACCTTTGAGTCAAATAAGTGTTATTTTAATTCCTTTTTTTCCCCGCTTTCTAGCTCTAATTTCCTGGGCATTGTATCAAAAACTAAGTGCCGAAATCAGAGATGGAGAACCAGATAACCAGTTTCTAAGACTAAATGAAAATAAGTAAGATAAAAATCTTCAGATAATCTGCCCATATGTACATTTTATACAACATTGTGTCTGAGCCTCAACTCAGCAGCAAATCATATCCACAGCATGCAGAATCTTGAGGAATTTTAGTTATGCTGTGGTGATAATTTTGCTCGCTCACAGTTTGCATTTGCGAGCGTATGTTTATACATACCTTCTCCGCCCATGCCCACAGGCCTATGCCCAAGAATGCTGCTCCTAGCAACTGTAAAACAAAGCAGATAGAAGACAGCTCCACTGTGAGAGAGGAAAAAAACATCCAAAACATACAACGATTAAGAATGCATGAATCAGATTAGACTAGAAATAAATGCAAGGCATTATGTGCAGTAATTCAGTTGGGAAGAGTTTCATAAAACACTCGTTTATCAGGTGTGCTGTGGGATTGGTGTAATTTACAGGCATGTCTCTAAGGTAAGGGAAGTGGACAGAACAACTGCCTTCAGCACTTTTTAACTACGTTAAAACAGATTTATTTATGTCGTTCCCTCCCAACACAGCTTTGCAAACTCATATTTTCTGCTATCAAGGCAGTAAGAAGTAATTGGAGATTTGTCTGCTTTGAAATGATTAACATCATCCTAAAATTTGCAACTACATTATGTACAGATTATAAGAAAAAAACTGGGGAAAAAATGCCATTGCAACCAAACATGTCATTATCCTATTTTGTGACCCCCTCTGGTGCTTTTCCATAACATTTTCGTATCAGCTGTGAGTCATTGTAGCTTTGCAGTCCTGAATACAAGTCTGAACATAAACTTGCATAATATAAAAACAGTTTCCAGGGCAAAATAAGTATTTTTAGTTACAAATCTAACTTATTTTTGTTTTACTTTTACACCACATTGAGCCAAATACACAAAACAAAACTATAGTTGCATTTCTGTTTTAAACATCCACCCACATGCTCATCTCTGCCTATGTGAACGACTCTGATGGGGGTCGCTGTGAAAAACAAACCTATGATTTTAGCAGGACTTCCTTTGTTATGCGTTTCAATATTGCAAGAGTGACAAATATTGCACCGGCACTGTGACTCTCTCCATCACTTTAACAGGCCTGTCAGACCGGAGCCAAAGTGAGCCATGTCTGAATGATTGAATGCCACCGCTTTAACAAATAAAGCCATAAACGCTGCATGTTTCATGTCTGAAAAAGTGATTTTAAGGTGCTTTACGTCTCTTGTTAGAAGAGGGAATCATTGCAACTGCAGGGTTTCCCCCCCTCCCCGAAGCTTTAAGGCTCTGTTAGTATGTACTTTAAAGCTTGATCACTTGACTGTTAAGCAAAAAGCTTGGAGTGTTGCTCCACCAACATTTGAAAGAAAGTGGCAAAAGAAACTCAAAACTTACTTTACCACTTTATGCTAACTTTCAAATTTAGACAATTAAACCTATGTTTACAGAGTATGCAAAGCAGACGTCACAGTAAGTACTTGTGTTGTTGTTTTTTTTTGTTTTTTTTTCCACTCAACTGCCGAGTGGCCACAGAACAGCATTTATACAGAGCCGATTTATTGCGATCAGATATTTTACCAAATAATTCCTTGATTAATCTGGTACACCAATATACATGTGTTACATAAGGTTTTTATTGAGTCTCCCTACTTAAATCGACAACAATAGTTGTGTCTTGGGCTGAACTGCTGTGTGTGCATGATGACTCAGAAAGCCACATCTACTTGTTTTACCAGTGAAGACAAGTTAGGTCAGCAAGTAAGGCTCGTTCAAGACTCCAAGATGTCTCAATCTGCAAACTTGCTGCTGATTTGTTGCACTAAATCATTTGAAGTTAGTGCAAGCTACAGGCAAGACATTTGGTATTTAAGTTTCAGTTTATAGTTCCTTTGTTTAAAACCAGTATGAGCTCTGTGGGTTTTTGGGGGGTTATTTGCTGCATGAAAATGATATGCACCATTTTCCACAGTTCATCTTAAGATATACATTAATATTACAAGACCACTGCTGAATAAATGTTAACAAAACAACAAAAAGTGTTGTGGTTATCTTAAAAATAATAATCACAGTAGCAGCGTGGTTGGTTGGATATGGTAGTTGTGTAACAGTTCTAGTGAAGGGTGTGGCGGTGCTGTATTTAGAGAGAAAGTGGCAGCCAGGAAGAGCCAGGATACACAGGCAGACACCAGGTAGCATGGATTAGATTGACAGATCAGAGGCTTTACTGTTTTTAACACACGGCGACCTGCAGCTGGTTTAAGTCAGACTGTGACCGGGAAAGCAACAAAAGCGCTCATCACACAGCACCAACTCACACTTAACCTTGTTCAACTTAAGAGGTTAAAAAAGACAGATGTAATTTTACTCAGTATAAGTTGGATAATAGTCAAAAAGCCCTTAGGTTTACTTGGGATTTTTAAATAAACAGGTTGAAGTCATAGGAGGAAACAAAATTGTCTGATACAGCCTTTCTGTGTGGTTTCTGCATGTTCTTCCTGTATCTGTAAGGGGATTTCTCATAGAGCTTCACCTCTTTCTGGTTACTTGTCTCCTTGTTTCAGCCCTGCTCAGATCCATCTGTTCAAATTCCTTCACTCACAGCATAATTAACATATTTAGCATTAGGGCAGCACAAACTCAGGAAAATAAGTAACTGTGATGCTATGGCAGAAAGTTAGGATAACTACTGGAGATGAGACACCCACATTTTTCTGACCAACTGACCAGGCAAGTAGTTACCAGTATGCAGTGCATTCATGCATAGCACTTGAAATATGGAGTCCGATGAATATAGTGCCCAGGCGGTCAAACGAATATGGTGAAGACAATTGTAATTCTATATAATGTGCAGCTCGACTACAACTGTGGTTTCACAGAGATGATTTGCAGTTGCAAGACAAAGAAAGGGTGAGTCTTAGTTTAGGAAATGATAAGACAGATAGGCAAAAGAAAAAAAAAATTCTCAGGGCATAAAAACTGAAATTTTTTTTAAACCATTTGCAGGCCAATGGAACAAAGTCCATCCAGTAGATTATGAACACACATCTTAGATTGTGCTCCATCTTACCAGGTAAAAATACTCAAACAGGAATGAAGCTAATCATAATCAAAACTGTTTTGTGTCGTTTTGTTTTCCTCCCATGTTTGCATGAATCACAAAAGCATGAAAAGAAAAAAAACAACAAACTGAAGATAATTTTATCACTTCACCCCAGCCGTGGCACTAGAGCAAGTTCTGCAGAAGTATGACAAAGGACATGCATGTTCAGGCAGACACAGTATAAGTCTGTGGTATGGAAACCAACATTAAACTTTGTTCAGCGTACACCACTATACATGTGTTACACAAGGTTTTTACCTTACCTGCACATTCGAATGGATAACCAAACAAAATATAATCAGGGAAAAAAAGTCAATTTAACAATGCAGGTTTCTCCAATCTATATATTTTTTCACACAATTTTTCTATTCTTCTTAGCAAAAATAATTTAAAGTCATTTAAGAAAGTAATCATTCTTCTTGGTTGATAAATACTACAAAACATTCAAATTCCTAGCTGGACCATTTATCACACCTTCATCACTTTACCCATCTGCCACTTGCGCTGTAGACCTTGGTCAGCTGTGGGAAAAGCATTTTATTTTTTCACTTTTCTAAATGTACATTTTCAAGATGTCTGAACCAAACGTTTATGTACACAGAGACTTAGAGTCTCAAAACCGAATTAGAAAGACAATTTTTAGGCAGGCATTAGTATTGTCTGCTTTTCACTCATGCAGATTGAGCACAAATTACTCTAATGTTAACTCTTGAGGATATATTCAGCCCTTTACTGTGACTAGTTTTTGTGTTTCTCGTAGACCTCCCCAGTCAACAAGTGGTATTATTCTCCTCAAAGGCAAGAACTGAATAAAACACCTTTAAAGGTGTCCCCTTTTTCTGAATTGTGAACAATTACATAGTTAACAAGCACACTTTGAGAACCACTTTCAAAGTGGACAGAGGTTTTAACAGAACTAAAACCAAAATTGTGTTTGCTCGAACCATGTCTCAACAAAACTTGTGTTATTATAAGGACAGAGCCTAATACACCCTCACAATCCCAGTGCAGCCAGTTCTGGTTACATGGAAGTGGCAACACTCTGTGCTTTTCAAGCTCTATCTGCAAATTAAACTTACCTCATGGCACAAAAAGGTTGGGATAGAAAGGAATTCAAATGAATGGAACAAATGAAAGCAATCTGAACCTGTTTTTGAGCATTGCCCACATTACCTCCTTTTATCAAAGTTTCGCAGAGTGTAATGTGAGCCCCTAAGGTTAAATTTAGGTTACAAAGACTAAGACACCACAGCACTAATGCTACTGGAAGACAACAGTTCTCCTTATTGATTGTTATGATTGTTATCTTTTTTTTAATCACCTCAACAGTTTGGAAATTAATGCAAGCAGGAAACGCAGTTTTTCTAATCCATTTAAAAATAAGACTCAGTCTTTGAATATTTATCCTTAAACTCTGCTGTAGGTAATTTGGATCTCATTTGTCATTCTGTTTTTACCACTGTACCTTTGTACTTGATCACAGAACAAGTAAACCCTGGAACAAGATGCTTTTGTAACAGCTTTCTTATTCGGGTTTAAAGATCGTTTCCAGAAAGTTCTGACTAATGCTAGTGTCAGAAGCTTGTTTTCCATGAGGACAGAGATTCTCAACACATGAAAAGATTCCTCCTTGAGCAAACTCATCTTTTACCTCAACCAACTGTATGCCATGTCTCCGACCTCTTTGAAACCCACACTTATCTAAATGACTTGTCTGACTCAATAAAATGCGCTTAAATATTTTTGAAGTTTTTTTTTTTTTTTTTTTAACCAGAGCACATCTATACACAAGGAGTCAAATGTCAGATTAAAGTTAAAACTTCTCTGAACAGAAAAAGCTTTTTTATAAAGATTTATATCATAAGCTTTGCTAAAAACTGCTGTCACGTAACAGTTGGTACACACTGTGCGACTTGAAGAGATCACAATGTAAGCTTGACACTATGAGAAACTGATACTAACCTGAGTAACATTGTATTATGCAAGATTTAGTACATGAGAGATTTCTTCAATTCTTGCTCTAGCGCCACAACTAATGAATGGAAAGCAGGCTCTAAAACTGGAGTTGATACAGTTTTTGGCAAAAGTATTCACACCTTTGATATACATGTATATTTTTACATTTGGTCTCATTACAACCACAATCCTTGAAGTATTTTAATTAGATTTTCTAAGAAAATAATTTAATATGTAGACCCAATATTGTTTGGTGTAGATTTGCATCCAGTCATGTTTAACTTGTTACCCCTAAATAAATTCCATGTAATTTGTAACTATACCCCATTTCCACTTAATTTAAATACAAAATAAATACAGCTGTCCGGTGAAGACTTCAGAGTTGCTAGAAAACATTAGTGAGCAATCACCCTCATCAAGACAACTGGGGAACAAAGCAGACAGGTAAGATATCAAGTTGTGAAGACGTTTAAAGTGAAGTTAGGTTTTCAAAACAACCCAGCCTTTCAAATCCATTGTCTGAAAACTGAAAAACATATAGAAAAGTAGCAAAAGACATTGTTCTACCAACTTGTTAAGCAAGGAGAGTATCAGAGATACAGACAACAGGAGTACAGTGACTCTGAACTGATCCACATGTCAAAAAGCAGCATTTATTGACAATTCATCTCACCCTCCAAATTCTGGCAAACAGAAAGCTATTGTTGAAAGCCATAGGATGTTTCAGTTTAGAAAGACGACTAACATGTCGACTAAAACTGAACTTCTTTGACCACAAACGCAAAGCTCCACATGTGGTGAAAAACTAATCCTGCACCTCACTCTCGCTGTTTATTTATAAAACCACTTGTGCTTTTGGTGCCCACATCATTCACTTGAAATAGTTCATCAAGCAAAAAAAAATTTCAGCATGTAGTTTTAATGTGATGAGGCTGTACAGATACACAAAGTATCTTGAATTAAATCCTGCTCTGAAGAGTCCACTTGTGACTGGTTCAGCTCAGGTAAATGTTAATGCCAGGGGCTAACAGATTCAGCTCTAAATTGGTCTTGACGGGTTTGTTCCCAAACAAATGCATTCACACGTGTCCCTCGATAGCCTTCCACCTGCGGGAGATCATCCGATGCGCACTGTGGCATCAACTGTGAACACACAATGTGGAGCTGTGGAGCTGCCTAATGGCACTCTGCATCCAACCAATTCGGTAACTTGGTTACAGCTTAACAAGCTCTTAATTATAGCATGCAGAGCTTCCACACATTTCAGCAGCTCAGGCAGAAAATGTGATTAATTAAATAGATGTGAGGAATGCATCTATTCAAGGGACGAGAGAAGGTGTGTTGTTTTCCGGCGTGAATGTCTGGCTGTCTCGGGCAAGCTCAGGGGAGAGGAGAAGATTCGCTGAGAAAAGCAGCACTAGCGTGAACCCAGCAGAGTATTTATGGCCTTACAATCATTCTCTCTCAATTTAGGCAGTGTTTTCAAGCTTGACAAGATCACTATGAGAAAAACAAATGGACTGATTTAAGAAGAATAACCCCCGTCTCTATTTATTTGAGCAATGCACGAGTCTGTCTATCAAAATCCGGCTCCGCAGCTTAACGTACAAGTGGGAAACATCTTTTTGTTATTATCAACGGAAACAGCCAGCGAGCTGGAACTTGTTCCATAGTTTCACACAAAGCGCAGATACGAGCCTGTTGCCTTGGCCTGAGTGTCAAACTGAAAGAACACAATATGAGTCAACCACCACACCACAGCCCTCTGACTCAATATTTCCCACTTGAATCCCCAATCCAATTGAATTACAAAGCATTTTCATTTCAGGAAAATTACTGCATATTCATACACTTTCTTTCTACGCAAGACTTCGGCTCATGGGATGTTTATCTAGTTCATATTACCTCAGTTTTACATAATGCAAGTGTGTCAAAATTCCTCAGTTTTTAAGGTCTTGAGGTGTGGGTAGGCTATGACAAACAGGAAGAGAGCATCTGTGTTCCATATATTTAATGTGCCAATTAGAACATATGCATAATGGATGAAAACAAGAGCCTCGCACACCACCAGTGCCTCCCTTTCAAGCTGGTCTTTGTTCTTACCATCCCCTCTTTGTGAATTCGAGGGTTTGCGAGTGCAGAAAAACAATGCTGTCAAGCAAAGCCTGAACACCAAGGCTGAGGAGACTTTAAAAGAGATGTTTGAAAAGAGCAGAGCTGTGTAGTATTCAGGCCGTGTGGCCTTTTCTTTACAACTGCGTGTGGGAAGACCCTCCGGGGCAGACAGACACACCATCACTTCACCCAGAGACATTTGGCCACACCACGCTGTAAGAGGTGATGCAGGGGGGGGATGAGGAAGGGAGTGGTGAGTCAACCTAAACAGAGACACTTTTCACAATCGAGAGGGATAAAGACGGTGGACATATTCGTAAATCCCATCACTCAGATTGGTAGTAACAACACTTAGAAATATATTAAACAATCAGAAACAAATACTCAGCTTATTTCTTTTTAAAAACATTGGTATTGTACGACATATTGACCTAAGACCTTCTAAACCACTATACTGCCTCTCCTAGGACAAGCAGAGTTAATACAAGCTTATGTGTTACATGATTAGTGGCTGATTAAAAGAGAAATTCTCAAGCCACTTTATTAGGTACATCTTTTCAATTGTTTGTTAAACATCAACTTAACCAATCAACTCAGAAGGTTTAGGCATCTAGACATAGTGAAAATAACTTGCAAATGATCAAACCATGAATCAAAATAAGGCAGAACGAGGATGCAATGACTTTGTTGGTGCCAGGCGGGCTGGTCTGAGTATTTCAAAAGCTGCTGATGTGCTAAATTTTTTTTTATTTACATACAACCATCTTGAGTTTACAGAGAATTGTCTAAACAGAAAAAAATATCTAGTAACCAACAGTTGTGTCAACAAAAATGTCTAACTGACGTCAAATGTCAGAGGGCAAGCGGCAGACTGATTCAGCATTACAAAAAGGTAACAGTGATTCAAACAACTACTGCTTACAATAAAGGCACCCCTCTGAACACATCAATCCCTGAAGCACCAGAAAACCATACTAGCTGCAACTTACATCAGCTAAAAACAGGAAACTGTGGCTGCACTTTCCACAGTAAACAATAACAGAGTGGAAAAATATTGCATGGTCCGATAAATGTTGGGGCACCTTAGTACAAATTGTTTGTTTAAGAGCCGCAGCCCAGATTAATTTTGTTGTTGACACTGTCCATCCCTTTAAACCCACAGAACCCATCTTCTTATGGCTATTTTATGGATATTTTACAGCCATTTCCTGCAAGATAACACAACCAACTCCAACTCTATGCAAACTGGTATATTGAACATGACAATGAGCTCAATGTACCCCAATGGCCTGCACAGTCACCAGATGACAATTCAATAAAGAAACTTTAGGATGTAGCAGAATGAGAGGTTAGTATTACGAAAGTGCAGCCAATAAACTTGCAGAAAGTATGTGATGCCACCATCTCATACCAAAATCTAAGAGGAATGTTTCTGACACCTTGTTGAGTTTGTCATGAAGATTCAATGCAGCTCCGAAGGCAAAACGGATTGCTACCAGGTTGCTAGTTCAACCTGGTACTATCAGTGTATTGTATTAAATTACACAAATACAGGCAAAATCAGCCACTTATTAGATGAAAAAAAAAATGTATAAAACAAACTTCAACCAACAAAACAAGAGGTAAGAACAACAAGCTAACTTTACCTTAATATATTAATTTTTTATTAACCTACATGAAATAAGGAAAACCCAAATTACCAAACTCTTCCTTTCATAAATGGGAAACATTTTACTTAAGAGTTAATTTACATTAGTCATTCACTTGGTGACATAAGTCACCAAATGAAAATACGCTCAGGATACAAAAAAGTAGTGAGTAAAAGCAGAGAATGTGCTAAATAAGCTATAACAACGCTACTGGGGTTTTATTTAAAAGTTTTAAGCCACTTTAATGTCATTGTATTACAAAAAATTGCTCCACCTGTATCAGAACAATCAAGATCAGTAGCTTATCGGTTATGTAAGAAATCATTAATTAGACAAATCAGAACAGTAACTGGATTAAATTAAATGCCTTAAAATATAGAATAAATGAATTAATACAAAAAATTATAACACAAATCAAACATGAAAAAAATATTTGTTCAACACCAACGGTCGTTAAGTTGAGGTAGCTTTACGTTGATATAACTTTTTCTTCTTTTTTTTTCCCTCAATCCACAGACACTTAATCCTGATAAAGTGAAAGAAAACGCCAAAACTCATTGAACTTACCCAGAATATAATGTTAAATCCAAATAAGAAGTATTTAACGCAGCAGCTGACTTCGGCTCCCTTTATGTGACGGTGTTTTCTGCTCATTCTTCCGCGGAACAGTAACGGCGGCTATCTGGGAAGCTAAAGTAACCTACAGGGATAGGTACTTCTAAAGCTCAGCTAAAGCCGCAGTTCCCGAACTACTCCCATTGAGGTTTGTTGTCTCCATTAGCTGGACGAAACACAGTTTACTCACCGGGGTCCACCGGGCAAGCCAAATCAAACATGAGTCACTTGTTATCGTTCTCTTACTTGCTAGGCCAGCTAGCTCGCAACTTCTACTACAGTTAGCGTTAGCGGCTAACAACAACAATTCGGGGACACCTAACTAAGGCACAGACATCCATCTGCAGTTACCCTGACATTCAACGGGAAAAAAGGCTTTTTATTTCTAAAAATAAAAACACCCAGAGATAGTGATAAAGCAGGTAACTTCTCAGCTCGATATCCCTAATGTTATCTCGTCTACTCCATCGCCGCTAATAAGAGCCTTCATCTTTGTTTTCTTTTTCTTTTTTTTTCAGGGAAGCGAGCCCTTGCTGTCAAACGACAAAACCCACTGTGTTTGGCTTGTGGCCCTTTTCACCTCAAGAGCGGCCTCTTGTGTCGTCAATGAAGGTTTTTCCTCACTGAATTGAGACAAAATGTTCTTCTGACTCATGATCTAATATAGCAGCATTGTATTGATCAGATAAAGAAAAAGTGCAGGCATAATACTGAACTAATTCAAATGTCACAAGAACACATGTCCTCTGTTACTATACTAGTAACATAATTTCTAACCATGTTATTTATCATGCGTGCCATTTCAATTATAGAGGTAGTAAAATTATGTTTCTGCAACAAAAAAGGTGAGTACAGGGCCACGTGTAGAAAGTTTCCAAAAGGTTGGTGGAATGGTGGCCATGATGTTGGTGTGGCACATCAAAACATCCTAGACAAACAGAATTTCAATAGTTTTATAATGCTCTCCTCATTATTATATTTCTTGAGTGTCATTCTACAAAAAGTGCTATGAAGTAAATAAATAAAGTCATTGAAACACCCACCCTCCTATCTAAAATTCTAGTGAATTAATGCATGAATTAATTAATATTATGCTTACTATACAGTTATTCCCAAAATTATTCAGACTTTATATTTAAACTGTTTCCATTAGACTAAATACTTTATTTCCGAGGGAAAATGACACAGACAACTTCTAAAATGGTAAAACAACATTAAAAAAGTATGCGTTTTGAAAATGATGTGGTTCTATTTAAATGTTAAGAGAGGAATGCAATGCAATATTTTTCCCACTTGCCAGGTTCTCTATAGAATTAAAGTTGGGACTTTAACGTGCTTTGTTGTGACATTGCTTTGACACTTTTGGGATTATTTGTCTGTGCATAGTAACAATATTTGAA
Source organism: Brachyrhaphis roseni (assembly GCA_903066815.1). Lineage (NCBI taxonomy): Eukaryota > Metazoa > Chordata > Actinopteri > Cyprinodontiformes > Poeciliidae > Brachyrhaphis > Brachyrhaphis roseni. Next base: position 30,894 of record CAEFZY010022430.1, on the reverse strand, counting down.
TTTAACATGTATACTTGTATCTATTGATTCTCAGCTTCACATTTGTCATAACGGTGCAGGCATAATACTGAACTAATTCAAATGTCACAAGAACACATATCCTCTGTTACTATACTAGTAACATAATTTCTAACCATGTTATTTATCATGCACATTTCTAACCATGGTATTTATCATATGCTTTCATTATATTTTTTACACATGTGAAAAATATAATAAAAGCAAATGTGCATGTGCACAATTAACAATTACCTGCCAAGGTACTGACAGTAAGTCAGATTCAGACTTCGTTTTGAACAATCTGGAAAACTATTCAGTTTAATTTTAGCATATAATGTGAAACAAAATCTGGAAACATATTGGTATTTATAGATTTTAATCCACATTCTATTTCCAGAGTAGAAAATTTAGCATTTCTGAAAAAATGTAAACTTTTTAGACAGAGTTTTAATAGTAACATTTCAGTATATTAAGATTTTAATTACAGTATAAGCTCATTAGAGAAAAGGGTACCTCATATAACTGTTGTTTTGTTTATTTCGTTAATTACTTACTTAGTACCTTCTTTATAATCTGTTTTTGCAGCTTTCGTTTTGGTTTACCATATTGCAAAAATACAAACTGTAACTTTATTTTGAAATAAAACAACAACAAAACAATTAGCTTGCATAATAAAAGAATAGCTTAAAGTTGCAAAAATAATCTAGATTTTTATTTATGGAAAATTTGGACATTTTGTAATGAGAAATGCTCAGATATTTGAATAAACACAAACATTGGTTTGAGTTGATTTTTTTACCCCAGCAACAAAGAGAAAATGACTCTATAAAATATTAGACTTGTTATTTAAGTATATTTTCTCGTATCCCTAATGTCTAATGACCACACTTTAAAATTACACTTTGCCAGAAAGGAAATAGATACTGTTGAATGTTTAAAGTCGTGAAATGCTCATGGTTGTGTTACGGAGGGCATGCTTGAATAGCGTCTGCTCTAGTAGTGTAGACAAATTTGAACTTCAGTCTGAAGTCCTACAGATGGCAGTCTTTGAACCTGGTTTAAGTTTTCTTTTCACCTCTGGATTCTGGTGTTGGGGACATGCCACTCCCCAAACTGTTTGCTACAAACATGGCGAACTGACAGTGAACTCAGCTCAAAGCTATAAAGTCAAAGAAATGTGTCTTTGTAGTCTCATGAGGTGGGCCATTATTGATTTTTGACTTTATTTAATGAAAAAAGTGCATGTAGTTTATTTCAGTTGTCAGATTTAAGTGGAAATAAAATAAAAAGGGATTTTCAAATCATAGACACTGCAGTATTTGTAAACTGTTCTATCAGTACAAACATATTACACCATTATTTCTTAACACTGTTATCATTTATGCTAGGTTATTCCCTACTTTTGATGACAATCCACATGGGAGCTGGAGTCTGACCTGGTCTTGAGTAGTTCTATAAATATATACACAGTTATAAAAAAAAATAATAATACACTCTTTGAGTTCTTTTTAGTAGGATTTTAATAGTTTTATATATCAAAATAAGAAAAGTGAAATAAACTCTACAGTCTTCTGTACATGTAAAACCAACTTTGAATAAACTTTTAATATTTTATCCATTAAAGTGTGATTTGTAATTAAAACTAAGCATAAATGGTTGGAAAATAACAATTCTACTGCCTGCAGGGCAACCCGTGAAGCAATGACTTACAAATTCTCTAATACATTTTATGATGTTTGCAGGCAAATCATTTCAGTCAGTTTGAGGTGTGGACTGACTGAAAGGACTACAACACCTTTAATCATTGTTTTTTTATCTTTCTATTCTGTTTTAATGATTATTCTTAATTTTAATCTTATTGTTACTTATTAAACAGAGTAGTTAGTTAACTCTGCGCCTGCAAGATGCCATAATCCTGATACTTGAAAATAAACCCTAATTATTAAACTCCATTACTGTGCCTGTCAGATACTAAAAAGTATTTTCATGCAGTTCTGGGTTTTCTCAGAATATGATGCTGTGTGATGTGGAAGCAAATCTCCAATTCATCATCAGTCCAAATAACTCTACTAATATTGCAAGCTTAGACTCTTGTACAAAGAAGAGACATCATATTTTGGTAACCTTTTAAGATGTAGTATTTTCTTTTTAAGTGCATCGTTGCAAAGCTTCTTTAGCTTTTATTTTATTTATTGATAGACATTATTTGCTAGGTAAAGTTCAATGCTGTTATCTTTCCTCTATAGCATAATATAAAAAAATCTGACTAAGAAGCTATTGCTGCTAAGAGCGTAATGTTCTCACCCCAATGATTAAACACATCTTTAAACTCCTACTTACCCTCTTATTTCTTATGAGTGGATGTTCTCAGGTACTGCTGCTGTGCTGTGCCTCATGGTGTGCAAAAATCATTTGTCAATGCATTTAAAGAAAATGAAACAAATTGCACATTTTCAACAGATGTTTTATTGTGCATCAGTTTATTAATTGTGTTATGATATAAAACGAGTTGAATTAAGAAAATGCAGTGACACATTCAGGTAGCCATAAAACCTAGAAGCAAACTTAAACAGGTCACGATGTGTTTTCTTGGTATCTGTTCGAGGATGTGTGCAGGCTGCCCAGAGGTGACCTCGGCTGAAATCTATCCATGACAGTGATAGGCTCAATCCTGCTGAAGGGGCAAGGACACCAAGGAGCAGAAGTTCCTGTCACTCAAAAGATACACAGAGTAAATATTTAGCAATGTGCTGATCCTTTCAGCCTGTGAGTCAGCGAACGAAAAAGTAATCTGTTGTTCTGTTGCAGGACCAGGCCAGGTGGAAAGGGTTACACTTCCTGAAGTAGAAACATAACTCTGGGAGCATTTACATTTGCAACTAATTGCCAGCTTCATCCTAACATGCAGCATTGTCCAGGACTGGTTGAAGTTTTATAGTAAGACATTTATTTGCCTTTTGTTTTAGCAACTCAAGCTTTTAATGACAATTTTGCCTGTACAATGAAATGATCACAAGTGCATTCAAGTATAAAAAGAAACTTTACAAGTTACTAAAAATGTACATGAGACTATCATATGCAGCTGAAATATAATTCATTCTTCCGATCACGCTCGCAACACAACTAATTCCAAACATGCTTCTGTCCTTTTCACCATAGATTTTAATCATGTTTCTCCTTCTCCACTTGTATGACATACACTTCTGCCTCTAAACCTTTTTCAAACAGACTCAAATATTTTAATCTGTTTCACATCAAAAATCCTCCCAACATGGACTAAAGAGCAATAAGTATTGGTGATAGCAAAGGAAACATGAAGAAAATATTCTGAGAAAGTTTTTAAAGCATTTCACCATACTCGATTAGACTTTACTTCCACGTCTTTTCTTTTCAATACACTCCACTTTTCTGTACTTCCTTCTATGGAGCATACATTCACTTATTTCAGTATTTAATAGAACTTATGTACATATCAGCTGGATATCGCACTGTATAAATTGTCCATTGGATTTCATGTAAAGTTAGAATGTAGTTTAGTCAATTAACCAAGAATGACAATGTGGACATCATGAAGAAAGTTTTAGAAACTTAGAGTAACTTGTTAAACAAGTCATTGGCCTTCGTAGACCTCACCTTTTGTCACACTACAACCACAAACATTAATGTGTAAAGAGAATTAAATTGTTATGCTTTCATGGAAGGACCTACGTGTACCAGAAGATTAATCCTGCACATTAACCTAAGCAAATACTCACCATGGTGAAACGTAGTGCTGGCAGCATTATCCTGTGGGGGTGATTTTTCTAAACATAAATGGAATCTTGTCTGAGTTCCTATGAAGATGCATAAAGCTAAATATGGGCCATACGAGAAGAAAACCATTTAAAGGCTACAAAAGACTTCAGAATAGGGAAATTCACCTGCCAGCAGGACATCAATAAACACAACCAGAGCTACAATAGAATGGTTTAGCTCTAAAGATGTCCATGGTAATTATGTCTCAGTCAAAGTCCAGATCCAAAGCCAACTGAGAAAATGTGACTGAAAATTTGTTGCCCACAGAAGCTCTAAATCCAACTTAACTGAGCTTGAGCCTTTTTGCAAAGAAGAAGCAACATTTATCGGCTCCAGACAGAAACACTCTCCAAAAGTCATGCAAGTATAGTTGCAGTAAAATGTGATTCTAGAAAGTCACATGGGGTCCTAAATATAAATGCATGTTTTTGTTGTTTTTTTTTTAGTTTTTGTTTCAATTTGAAAACCACCATGAATCATTTAAAGTTCTGAAATTATACTAAAACACATTAGGGTTTGTGATTGAAACATGGTAAAAATCAAATTAATGAAGGGACCTGAAGATAACACCCAGTACAGAAGAAATCAAATGCAACTGTAAAATGTGATCATTGCATGCAGTGTACTATTACAAAACATCAATAATGCTTTAACTAAAGGAGCGAAATGCCCATTAAGCTAAATGTTATTACTAATTTGATGTGCTTGTTTTATGCCTGAAGTCTCTTCTTGTTATGACTTTTATCAGACCAGTCAGTATAATTACTGTAGTAATGACTGTGAAGGTGTGTTTGTTTTAAAAGTATAATAGAGGCTATTTAAAACCTTGATTATTTTTTGAACACTTTTTGGTATGTCAGAAGCGTACAAGCCACAGCAACTGTGTTTCATAAAAAACTTGTTCTTGTCAGTGCATACAAGGAATGTGAGCCCCATGGAAACCTAAAACTATTTTAATATAACATTTACTATAATTTAGGTCCAACAATTAGCTTCACTGAAATTTAAGCAACTCAGTCCAAAACTCAAATTATCTTCCAAGGCCAAACAAGGGTCTATGAATGCTGAAATTCTGTTTTAATTGAACATCCAGTAGTTTAACAGTCTCACAGGTCAGTGGAGACAGTACTTCTTTTGACCCGCAGGCTGCCGCCCCAGCCACGGGGGCAGGTGTTGTAGGAGTGCAGGCCAGGCGACCTGAGGCCCGAGTCCTCGGACTCAACAGAGGCATCTGAGTCTGTCAGAGAACGGGTGTTGTAGAGCCTTACAGGTGAGCAGATTCTCTGAGTTGGGGTGACAGGTGGGCTGGTGAAGGTGGGAGACTGTGCACCCAAGGACCTCTGCTGGAAGGGGCTAATTGGTGGTTTTTGCCAGTCGTTTTGAGAGTTTCCTACAGGTGAAATGGGGAGGCCATGACTGCTCAGTGCTCCAGGGGAGGGGCTGTTTTTACGTTTGGCTGCATTTATAATATTCTTTGCAAGGAGACGGTGATTTGCTTTGGAGTCTAGGTTGTTAACAATCTGGGATGTGCAGCGATTGTCTTTTTGTTGTCTTGGAGGGGAGGCAGTGGCTGTTGTGTGCAGAGGATTAGTGGATTGAAAGGATGAGCTGCTTTGAAACAGTGCAGGTGATTGGGAGCGGGGGCTCCATGGAGGGCAGACAGGAGATGTGACTGCAAATATTTGCAGAGGTCTGGATGGGGAAACAGAGGCAGCGGAGGATTGATTATTCTGGCTTACGGAAGGTGACTGGCATCTTGATCCCCAAGGAGGAGTTTGAGAAGGTCTGCATGTAGGACCAGGAGAAAAGGTGGAAGATTGGGTATTCTGACTCACTGCTGGGGATTGGCACCTTGATCCCCAGGGAGGGGAGATTGTAGATGTGGCGACAGATGTGATGGAGGGTCTGGACACGGAGAAAGCAGAAGCAGTGGAGGTCTTGTTATTATTGCTCACAGATGGGGACTGGCATCTTGAACCCCAAGGAGGAGAAATAGGATAATGCGTTTTAGAGTTTTCAGAGGGTTTGGAAAAAGGAATGGAGGCAGTAGTGAAGGACTGGCTGACAGCTGGGGACTGACATCTGGAACCCCAAGATGGAGAGCATGGAGAAGTGACTGTAGCTGCTTGGAAGGGCCTGGATGCGTAAGTGGAATTAACAGAGGAAAATTGGCTATTTTGATTTGACATAAAAGATTGGGATCTTGCATTACTGGACAAATTGACAGGAGACGTGACAGAACGGATAGATCCACAGGTGGTGGTTGGTGACTGGCTTGGTTGAGAGCTGGAGATCCATGTTCTAGTTGCTTGGTTTGCCGGGCTGCTGAAACGTCTGGTTAGGCTAGGTGTACTGGTTGCCATGGATGTTTCACCAGTAATTTCAACAGGGGATGACTCCTCTGATTCCTGTTGGAACATAGCATATGGTTCTGCTTTAGTACATGTAAAAGACAAAAACATCCACAAAGCAAAATCTTTCAGATTGCAGATTTAAGACTAGCAAATCCTCTTTTTATGGGAATTGCTATGTTTTTTTGATCAGATCTGATCATGATAGGATGTTCTTTGACTGACCATGGTGACACAACACAAAGATTAAATAATCAGAAAAGTACAAATGTTTTAACAGGTTTAAATTTATGTTTTCATTTGGAGCTTCAGTTGCATACACACCATCGTTTAACATTCCCTCCCTGTACAAGTGTTTCTTCAGTAAGCCTAGCCATTAGCACAAGTAGGTCTAGTGTTTAGTGTCTCTCTCAGGTTACTGTTATTTGGTCCTCCTGAGGTAGTTACCCTTTGCAGGAATATGAAGTTACTCAACTGAAGCAAAGGTTGCAGATCATCATATGTCCTGCCAATTAAGAACTAGCTATCTATGTTCAGGATGATAATATGTCAGGAGGGTGTTGTGTTGTAATTCAAACTGCATGTATCTTTATCCTAAAAGTTATCTTCATGTAATGTCATGGTTATACTCCAAATGTTTGGAGCTTTGCAGTAAGACATAAACTTTAGACGTTTGAGATGTTTATGTTTTAATTCTTTAAGAGTTTAAAAACTGTTAAGGTCAAAAGCTGAAATTGAGCACAGATCTTTCTCTGTTAAGTTATCCCTGTATTTGATAGAGACAAAAAGTCTCTATCAAATACAGGACATCTGGTAGCTTAGATGTTCCCAGCTATAGCGAAAATGTTAAACAAAAATGAAAGAGCAGTGACATTAAATAGGTAAGAGATGCCGGTGGAATCAGAAAATGAGAGGAAGAATAAAAAAACAGAAGGAAGTCATTGTAAAGTGTTAGCATGAAGATTTAATCAGAAAAGAAACATCTCACTTTTGCACAGAACACAATCAATTATAAGAGACAGTGAGCAGAAACAGCAGGAAAAAACAGTAAACCGGGGTGTTTGCAAAGAAGTAGACAGAAACACAGCAGAATGAAGACAGAATTACTGCTTTAAGTTGGAACAGAGTCAAGATACGGAAATTGATGCAAATATAAAGTAGCACAGAGTCCAAATGTATGTAACATGTGTTTAGGTAAATGAAGCTAGAAAGATGGGTAAATTGCTTAAAGACATAAAGGCATTAAAAGATTTCTCTTGCTACAACTTTCATGGTTCTGAAAAGCATTAAGTTACAAATCATAGATCACAAACCAGATGCTAGGCCATCTGTTAGACGCCTTTGTAAGGCAGAATCCTGATGGTACCCAGTGGAGAGCATTTGAGATTGTGTTCATGTTTCAAAATGTTCTTTAAATTGACGTTTAGAGAGTTTAGTGCAAAGCTGCTTTCAGACCATAAGCTTTCATTGATTACATAACAGAACAGTTTAAATTTTCTGAACTTAATCATTGCTGAATGGATTTTGTTTCTCAGAAAAAATGCTATTATACTCTGTCCTCACAGATGAGTTAGGATGCATTGACTTAGATAATTGTATCATTTGCAGGCCATTTCATCCCTAACTTAAATTTGCGGTACTGTAGTATTGTTTCATGGTAAATTTAAATATCACAATAATTCCTTCATGCAGCTTCAAAAGCTGACATTATGAAAAGGCACACAAACAGTCAGGGGTTTAAACAAAGTGCAGTTAATTTCAGCTTCACTTAAATTATCTTCCACATTGCAGCCATGTGATCCTTATTTATGAAATATTCAGTCTTATCTAAAAATGATACATGGTCGGTCTCCACACCTGTGGTGTAATTCCTGCCTTCTTGGCAGAAAACGTTGGCTTTGGTGCCTGAACTCCAGACCGAGGGGAGGAAACTCGTTCTGGAGTAAAAGGAGACATCGAAGAAGTGATCCTCGCATGTGGGGAAGCTGGATTTGCTGGGTATTCTGCTCCTCTTGAGGAGGTAAGAGGCAACTGAGGTGACATACTACCATAATAAGATGGTGAGGTGTTAGGTAGAGAAGTCTGTCTAGAAAAACTTTGGCTGCTGAGTAGGTTCTTGGCTTGTGGTGCTCCTCTGGGTAATGTGCTTTTCGGGTCCTTGACTGGGTTGAAGACAAAGAGGGAAGAGTTGAGCTGATAGGGACGGTGTCTTGCGAGGTCCATCTCTATCTTGGAGCAACCATTTTCTAAAGTAGTTGGGGGCTCTGGAACTGGCTCTGGTACTGCAACTTTTGGTTTTGGTTTTTGTTTGACGGCTTGCTGGGCCTTTAGATTTTGTGAAATCTGTGCGCTCACTTCAGAGTTCTTGGCAATGGCTTTGACCCTTCCTGGCATGTTTGATGGGTAAACCCAGGATGGTGGTAAAGACATTGTGGGGGAGGGAGACCTAATTTGTCCTGGATTCTGATTCTCAACAACATATTTCTCCATCCTTGATTGACGCTTGGCAAACAATTCAGCCCCCTTGCCTGACACATTTGTGAGGCTCTGCTCTGGATGGTGGTCTAGCCTTGGTCTGGTCTTTGAGCTTTTGAGACAGGATGCCCACTCGGGGGCTCTTGCTCCCTCTGTTTTTTCCTCTGCTTTCGTAAGGAAGTTGGAAGCTTCTGCTCCCAAAGCCAGTAACTCCTCTTCAGGTGCTGGTTCAGGGACAGATCTGTGTCCATGTTTCTTTCTTTCATCTGCTCCTTGCACCAGAGAAAGCAGCTCAGGGTTTGGAGCAACCACTGGCTTCTCTTTAAATGTAAACATTGACTTCTTGTTTGCCCTTCTGACTGCGCCTTCTTCTAGTATTCCTGTTTTGATTGGTGTTATCAGCTTCCTTTCTCCAGTGGACTGTGGAACAAAGGTGGGAGGCTTTGGAGCTGTCAGAGGGCCACAGTGGGGTGCAGGTGGGTGCTGGGAAACAGAAAAGTTAGATGGCGAAGGGCATGGAGGGGACATGGGAGGAGACATTGGAAGTGGACTAGAGTAGAAAGTCTGTGGAGGTCGGTTTGTGAAGGCCGGCAGAGGAGGCGTTGGATATGATGGTGGTGGAGGTGGAGGAGAGAATGTGACAGGTTGAGTGGAAGAAGGGAGAGGAGGAGTGGCATAAGATGGGGGAGGTGGGATGTCTATAGCAGGATTGACTGAATCTGGAGAGAGGACAGTTGGTGGTGAGAAGAAAGGTCGAGCCGTTCTGTTGAGGAAGGTGGGCGTCTGCTTGGAGGGTGAGACTAAGGAAATCCTGTCTGACCCAGAGGTGCTGTGACAGCCATTAAGAAGCTTTTCAGAGGGAACAACTGCCGGGTGGCCCTCATTTGTATCTGTCTTCCTTTCAACATGTGCCATCACAGCTGGATGAGAGTCATTACTTCCCAGAGGAGTTTGGTGTCTAGCATCGTACTCTAGAACCTCATGAATTTTATCCTTTATGTCGTCCTCTTCTTCTGGCTCTTCTTTGACAGGGAGGAAATGTCTTTCCTGGATATCATAGTTCTCCCTGGCTTCATCTTTGATCAAATTCTTATTTTCTTCATCCATTATGCCACTAGTTGGAGGGCTGCTTGCAGCTGGCAAAAAGTGTGACTTATTATTATTTACGTTCAGGTCTGTGTCCTTGCCCTCACAGCTCCTCTCTGCCCAGGTTTGCTTGTTGGACAAGGAATCACTTTTCACATTCTCAGTTTTGTCCACCTCTGACCCTTGTCCGCAGCTTTCGAGCGTGAAGGCGTTCACTCTCTGCTTGCGCCGATTAAAAAGCTGCACACCCCTGGAGCTGGAGCCGGAGTCGGAGGGGATGGTGAGCTGAGCAGCAATGATGTGACTCTTCAGCCGTGCCTCCTTCAGCTCTTTTTCCGATAAACTGGCACTCCTGCTCAGATCTAATGAGACACAGAAAACAGGAAAAATTACATAGACGTTTAGCCCCCATTCAGTTTAAAATGGCACTAAATTTAGCTGAACTTGGCAAATAAAAAGACTCAAAACTAGTGCACATTGTGTGTTCTTTAAATAGAAGATAAACACATAATTAGTTCTGATAAAAAAATTTTGTTTACACTTCCTTGTGGATCCGTTATTATGTTTTAATGTTAAGAGGTTTGGCACTACAATGCTATATTAGTATGTCATGGTTCTCAAACGATGGGACTGGTGCCATTACTAATATATGGGCTGTCTTTTAGGTTTACTCTGAAGAAATCATAACAAAAAATGCAAGCTATTTTTTCTCCTCAATAGAAAAATGCAGTGAAACTTTTTTGAGAGCTCCCCATATCAACTTTAGTGGGCAGCAGAAAACCAGGAACAAGTGCTGGTGGCAAATTTATGTTGAATTCAGTTTAACAAATTACAATTTAGATCTTGGGATCACATCAAGCCCAACTTAACTGTGTTCCATTTACTGCTTCCAAAACTAGCAAGATTTTCTTATGGAACTTCTTTGTGACCAGCCTAACTATTTTTTAGCAATACCAGCTAATAATACAAGTATTTTATGCTTTCAAGTATTGTACATGCATATTTTTTTAAGATGTTTTACTGTGTGTGTGTGAACATTTGATAATATACAAAAGATCTTGTGTGCAGTTAATGTATAGTTTTAGATTTTTTAATTTTATCAGACATATTGGATTTTATGTATAACCAGTGTATATGTAGTTTCCAGTTGAAGATTCATATAAACAGGACCTTTCTGCTAGTTCTTTAAAGTTGAAACTTTGAAATTTCTGAGTAAAAATGTAATTGCAAGCTGAAACTGCCTTTATTAACTTGCTTCTATTGTTGGGATCACCAATCAACAAGTAATAATACAAGCAAAGCATATTTATGACGTAAGTACTAGAAAATGTTCAAATACACAACTTAGAAGAAGTCAGTATGGATGTACTTAGATGCTTTTACAAAAAAGGTTGAGACCCACTGTTATACAGAGATAACTCTCCAAGGATAACAACACAAATGTTGAAAAGGTTTTTATATTCAGACAAAAAAAGCCAACATGAAGAATGTTTTTTATGAGTCTAGGTTTTAATATAAACTTTAAAACCCACAATTCTTTTAACGCCACATGGTTTAAATTGTTGTTTGCTTTGCTTTTGATTCTAACTGATGGGGCGAGAAAAATAGGGCTTTGTGGAATTTGACTCAGCAGTCTGCAGCTCTAGACAGTGAGCTAATAGACGAAGGCTGAGACACTTATCAAACAAAAATGTTAATGAAGAGGCACAACTTGTTCAGTAACCAATTTATGGAAAAAAAACATATGTAGGGCAGCATGTTGCTGCTGTAGCAAAAGTAGAGTCTGACAACCTTTTTTTCCCCTGTAAGTTCAACAGTTTTGATCCAAATTGCCTATGTTGAAACATAAAGTGTGTTGTTTGAGCTTAAAAGCTTTATTTTCTAGGCAGTGGAACCATTTCCTCTGCCATCTGCAGTCGTCCCTCCCTGAGCATTCCTCCACGGCTGAGAAAACTCCCCGCCTGCGCTTCCAGCATGCCTTTGGTTTCTCTCTGTAGCTCATTTGTGCAATACTGGAACTCAAACCCTTAATAAACCACTTTTACAGTCTACAGCTACCAAAAATGATTTTCTGAGACTGCTGTCTATAAACACGCTATACAATCAAGAGTTCCTATTTTAAACATAGTAACTACATCAAAGAAGTAATAAAAACTTGATCCAGGCTTTTTTTTTTTCTTTTGCCTTTTTATATAACAAATTGCACTCCAGGAAAAAGAAACTCTTTAGTGAGTACAGTAATGAATAGGTTGTCATGGAGATACATCTGGTAGATCATTCAACTATGTCATAATAATCTGAGTGGTGGAGAATATTTAAAGTTGTTTTCAGGGCTTTTCTCAGAAAAAAGACTTATAGATCCTGACAGCTACAATATTTGACGTAATCTAGCGCCAGCCACAATAATTAGGTGTAAATCAATCCCTTGTAAGTCTGCTATGATGATTATATTATACATGTGGCTTTTTCTGGCATATAAAATAACACCTTATCACATTGTGTCCACAATAAAAGAAATATCATGTGATACACTTTACTTTCTTTCTTTTCGTCTGCTCTCACTGGTTGGTTTAACTCTCCCAGTTTGCTTTTATAAATGTCTTATGCAGCTTTAGTCATATATAAATTGTTATGGGTATTCTTGTTTTTAAAAAAATGGACCATGAGTTGAAGCTGCATATTTCTGGACAGAAATCTAAAACAATTTTTCAGATTAAAACGGTCAGCGTGCACCTCTACATATACACCAGAGCAGCAAAGTCCTAACCATAGACATTATTGTCATAGGCTGACTAATATATATATATATATATATATATATATAAAAAGCCAGATTGGTTATCAAGCAACATGCAGGTGCCCATTTGGACCAAATATAATTGATGCAACTGAATCCTACTGATTTTTCATACAGTAGGAAAAATCAGTAGGATAGTTAAATTCCTCTTTTCTACATATCTATAAATAGACATTAACTAAGAGAAAATACAAAGGTAAGTTTACGCAATATAGGTCACACAGTTACCCAAATGTGCAAGAAACCCTGCAGAATTTAGTCAATGATTTGAAAAAACATTCTGTGAAGTTTGCAGACAGAGTAGCACATTCAACACAGAGCCACTGACAAGTTACCTTTCCTCACAAATCCGACACAACTGCTCCACTGTTAGGATTCAAACCACGGCACATCCTCACAAGTTCCCTGAGAGTTTGCCATTCTGTTCGACATCTGATCCACATCAACACCTAACTCCTCTTACCTTTTTCATGTCAAGTCTCAGACCTCCGCTGTCATGTAGTGCTTCCACAAGAGTTTACAATTATAACTGCGTCTGATGGCTTGAGACCCCTCACCCCCACCTCACTATTTTTTATTTTTTTTCTGGAGCAAGACACAAGATCGGATTTCTTTTTCTCTGCAGTCCAGCAGGACACAGACAGGCAGGGAGGCAGAGGGAAAGAGGGCAGGGAATGGAAGAGAAGGAGGGAGGGCTTGTTGCTGGAGGCTACACCGTCTGTCACTCTACCTCCACTTTGGTTTCATTTCTTCCAAATGTGTAGCACTTACTCACGTATGCTTTTCACTAAATAATAAAACGGAGACACCTGTGAGAGTGAAGTCCATCGCTTCTGTTGGGAGAGTGTTTATGTTTCAGCAGCAGCTTTTTGCAGAGAGATTCATCTTTGTTTTGACAGCTTTGGAGAAGTGTCCTGTCAATGGCAAGTATTGAGCAGCTTATCTCTAAAATGTCCTGTGATGGCTGGGGAGCCTCTGACCCTTTGTTGCAATCTTTGAAGTGCAACCCAGAGATACCTCAGCTTATGTTTACATGGATTAGACCAGTGAGCCTCCACAGCTACAGCACCTGACCCCTGCTGCCCTGCACATCAGTCGGGATATGCCATGTGTGTTCACTGAGCATTCCCTCAGACCAAGTGTCTGCCCTCTTTGAACTGCAGCAGCCCTGAGCTCCAACCTGCAAAAGCAGGACTGGAATTTCCTGTCTTGATATAAGGAGCCCTGCATCGTATTGCCCTCCCCTCATGTCTCCCTCACCTCCACCCCTAAACATTTTCTATCTTTTCTTCATTTCCCACTGACCCTGCGAGGGGTGGAGCACACATGAAGACTTCCCCTTACAGCAGCAGAATTTGAATCGAGGGGGCCAACCCCACATTTGTGTATCAAAGGTCAGATTACCCTGTCGGATGTTATCTTTCTTCTGGTTGATGGCCGGGAGGGGAGAGGGATGACAGCCCAGGAGCCCGTGGGTGATATGTGAAATGGTATGGAAAGACGGGGGATTAACAGAGGGGCCGTGTATCCCACCAGACTGACCGAGACCTAAACTCTCAGTGGCTTTTATATGGAGCCATGCAAAAGCATTTGTACCCTTTGAAATGTTTTACATTTTTTGAACACAAACTGCATTTCACTGGGGTTTTGTCCAATAGAAAAACACAACGTACCCAATAAAAAAGTGGAAAGAAAATGTCACATCCTTTCTGAGACATTTTGTTTTGTTTTTTTTGTTTTGTTTTTTTGCTCTGACCACATGCGGCCATCTTTTGGTGTATGTTTCTGTTGTCTTTTCGCATCTTACAATCAACAGTGTTTATTCATCCCTCATTTGAAAGTAGCAATATCTGTGATGATTTGTTTTCAAGTCTTGCCACAGATTTATGAGTTGTAGATTTTTACTTTGACTGGTCTAGTGAAACAACTGAATATTTGATCTAAACTATTCATTGTAGCTGTTGTTGCGTTTTTAGTCATTGTCCTGGAAGAAGTTGAGTTTGTTGCTTCAAACAGGTTCTCCTGTATTTGACTCAAGTTATTGTTGCATCAACTTCCATCTGCCTCCCTGAAGAAAAGTCTCCACACAGTATAATGCTATGGGTCAACATGAGTATATCTTGTTCAAAGTGATGCATAGTGTTAGTTTTTCTCCACATATAGCATTTTGTCCTTTTGGGCTCACAGTTAAATCTAGATTTATTTTTCTGACCAGAGTTCCTCCTTAGACATACATGCTGGGTTCCCTACATGTCTGGTGTCAAATTTTAAACAGTTCACCTTAAGGTTTTCTTTCAACAAAGACCTCTTGTTCTGTGCAGCGTATGAGTAGAAGTTATTAGTCTCCTATCTGAGCTGAAAATCAGAACCTAAAAATCACATATGTACTGTGTTAAAATTATAAAACTTTTCTGTAAATCATTGTTTACAGAAAAGTGAGGGCCATAAATCATAGTTACTTGACATGTTAATCAATGCTGGACCACCATTACTTGACATGTGTCTTTCTGTTAAAACCATTGAGGGCCATATATCAGTCAATAGACTGGGTTACTAAAATGGGAACATAACTAAGGCAAAATACTACAAAATATCTCATTTCCAAGTTAAAATTAAACATGGAAGATTTTTCCTGAGATGCATAGTGTTTTGCACGTTGGCCAAAAAGTTCAATTTTGGTTTCAAAATTTCCCTTATTTTCATGTGTTCGTTGTGTCCTTGACTTGTGGAATATAGGATTTTCTTGAAACAGTAGCTTCCTCTTTGTCGCTCTTGCCAGATTTGTGGCATCCATGGCTATTAAACAATTCTTGGCCTTTTTTACAGCTCATTCACAGGTATCAAGGAACTCTAGGCAACTTCTCTGGGCTTTTTTTTTGTCCAGCTTATCAGTTTAGGTGGATTGCCAGGGAATGTTTTATCTTCCTTTTTCTGTTTTCAAATGACTGATATGAATAGTGCTTCCTGTGAAGTCCAATAAAAAGGACATGTTTTTTCTCATGACCTACCACCATTTTAAACTTCTCCACGACGACCTGCTGACTGTCATCCTTGGTCTTCATGATGTTTGCTCACAAAACTATCAAATGTAGTGCATAATGTACTACATATGCACTATGTAGCACATTACATAGTGCATATGTAATGTGCTACATAGCACATAGCATATGTGTACATAGCATATGTGGTCTGAAATCCCAATTAAAATTCATTGTAGTTTGTGACATAACACAGTGGGTCTGTCATGCATACTTTTGGAAGCGTTTGTTAGATAAATCAAATACTAACATCATGTTTCCCTTTTCTTTGTTTTTACCTTTAACTTCCATTATGCATTAACTCTAAAAACAGACAAGTAGTGAGTTTTTATCAGCTTTTTTGTGTTGCTCTTGGTGCCCTGTGAAAACTAATTGCTAGGTAATGAGTGATTGGTGGCACACAGCTTTTACATCTAGATAAGACAGTTTTTGGCTGTGACATTTCCATTATATTACACAATGGCCAATTACTCAGCCTGAATAGTGTGTCTGAAAACCTTGCCACTGCCCACAGGAAGTTATTTTTATTGATATGTTGCTGTGTTTTCCACAGACTGATTGTGTTGTTAGAGTGTGGCAACTTTTGACATTTTTGTTGTTGTTTGTTTTGTTGGAAGAGGTAGAAGGAAACAAATGTGAAGGTACAGTTCCAAGTGGCTTTTCCCACAATGCTTATCCCACGATTGTCAGCATCTGAGATGAACATTAAGACGTGTTGTCTATGATTGTCTTTCCAATTCTGCTTTCCCAGGAGCAGATGTTTCATGCAGCTTTTCTCTGTGTCAGGTTGCATTGACAAGCCTGGACTTTTTTTTTTTTTTCGCTCCAAAAGTTGGCAGTCCCAGTTTTTTTAGTCAGTCCACACTAGCACATTAAAGCATCAGACAAATCTTTGGGAACACCACAGCTATCTACATTTTTGCGTTGAAAGCTTTTGCTTTTGCTTTTACTTTATCTTTCACATCAAAATAAGTCCATAAAATGCCAAATAAAACAAACACTTACTTGTTTTGCGGCTGATATGCTCTTTGCTAAATCCCGTCTTCTCCCAGGATGCGTTGTAGTCGGTCTCAGTGGGCTGCATTTCTTGCTTTGACTCAATAGGTTTTCTCAATCCTCCTGGACTCCAGCTCACCCCTCTCCTGATAGATGTATGGCCTTTCTCCATCACTATCCGGAATCAGATCCCTACGCCTGTATCCTTTCTTCAAAAACAGTGTTTAATCACCTAAAAACTGAGAATGGAAAGAGGCACTTCAGCACTCCAGGTTTCGTCTTCCAGGCATGACTCCTACAGCAGCCATGTTCCTTCCCCAAGCAGTCAGTTGAAATTTGGCATAAAGAGTTTACTCTTACTTTGTTCCTTCATGAAGTGTTTATCTCAGTCTAATTGGACCTCACAGAGGGTCAGCTCCAACGTCCTTTGGAAGAATTCCCGTTGGAAAAACAGCAACAAAAAATCTGGAGCAGAGGGCAATGAAACTCCCCAGATTTTTCTCTTTCCTTTCCTCCTTTATTTTGGTCGGCAGAACATGCTTTTTTGTTTGCGTCTCAGTCTGCAGCCCACAGATTACTTTGCCTTCCAAGAAAGGGATCTGCTCTTTATCTTGAAGATCATAAGTCTATGGTGACGTGAGGGGAAACTGTGTGTATGGAACTTCCTCCTGTTTAAGGTGCATGCGAGAAAGAAAGAAACATTTCACTTTGGAAAGGTCATTCCAGAGGCTGTTTTGTTTTCCATCTCCCAAAGTGTTTAGCAAGAGCTGCTTTGTGTTTGTTTCTCATCCTTTAAAGACCGACACAGTTTATGGGGCAGGAAAGTTTATTTCTGTTTTTCTTTTTTTGGTAAATACCAAACTGCATCAGCAATGTCCTCTTTGGATAAAAGCTTTGGTTTTGACTCGTATAGAAAATAAATCCAAGCTGCTTTAGGCTTTTTGAAACTAGCATTCCTAGTTGATTTCTGTGCTTAATTTAGGCAACATCCAGGTTCATTTACTGCCCTGCAAAGAAGAAAAACAGGCTCATTAAAGACAGGTGTAAAATGCAAAAGAAATAAAAAACAGAGGGTTGCAAATGTGGTCACATCCCTATAACTTTTTAACATTGCAACCTTAAATTTTAATGTCTTTTATTTGGATTTTACATAATAGATCAATAATGCAGTGTAACAATGTGATGTTCACAATTGCTTAAAAATGAAAGTGTGAAAAATGACTGCACTTCACCCTGAAAGCATTATCACTGCTGTAAAATATGGAGGAGGTGCTATGAAAATGACTTTTTTTTTTTTTTTTTAAGCAGGGAGAAGAAAACTGGTTAGATTTGATAGGAAATTAACAAAGCTATTTACAGTGGTGGATTTTATTAAAAGTGATCTACTATGCTTCCTTAAACAAATAAGAATAGGTCTATGAGCTTGACAAACATATTCATTACATTTTTTGCAGAAAATAATTTTTTGATTATAATATTTTAGTCTCAGTTTTAGTTCCTTTCAGGATTAGCTGTAGTTTAGTGCCTCTTGTCTCTTTAAATCCAAGTAAGCTGCTGCTGGCCACGCCACACAACTCAACGCTTACGATCATACTTGAAAATGGCTGCAAACAGATGCGCAATTATTCAACCGTACAACTTTGAAAAGCAGTGGTGGAGCCTCCTGCACAACAAACAAGAATGCTGTAAGTTTTTTCTGAATGGCAAGTCAACAACAAAACACTTTTCCAGCAGCTTTTGTACTGCGCGGACAACGGTAAACCCGCTGACCAAATGTGCTGGAGCGCCGCTTGGGCTGGGATTGCTATGTATCGGCACAGTGACTGAACATATTTAAAAATAACCTATTGTCATAAAACCAGGGGTGTCTTTTTAAGCGCATGCATGTTTTTAGAAGCAGCTGAGGCCTGAAGTGGATGTGAATTTTGCATACTATGTTTCTGTTAAAGTTTCCTTGGTTCACTTTAACTTTAATTCTGCTTTGGTGGGTAAAGAAAAGTATCATTTTTTTGTCCTTAAGGTTGAATTGTTGTTTTAAATCCATCTACTTTCTGCAGGGTAAAGGTTAAAAGAGGAAGTACTGCATTTATAAAATGTGATTAGCTCTTTAATATATCCAAAGATGGAAAGTCACAATTTATTCAGGCCTGCTGTGAATCTGTACAAGTATCATCACTTCTGCCTCAGGGTATGTGATGTGATATGTGCCAGTTTTTAAACTTCTAACCAGGATAAAATGACTACACAGAGATGATTCTACAAAGTCAGCAGCATTATGTTCCTCCCCTAAAGTTAATAAAAGCCGCCGGCAGTGATTGTAATGATAAACCGGTGTTTACATTTCCAATTCCTTGATCTGACTTGCCTCTCCTTGGAGCTGATCAGGGCTCCATTTGTTTATGATAGTGACTCACCTCTATATCACAGAGGAGTCGGAGGCCAGTGCAAACAGCAACGCACATAATTATGAATTTCCTCGCAGACACAGCAACTATCCTGCCTTTCATCTTTTTCAAAGGCGTATGAGCACCTTAGCTTCGTTTCATCCTTAATGTTTTGACACCCAATGAAACTACAGCTGAGTCAAGGCCTGCTCACGGTCATCCCAAACACAACACATCCCCACCTCCCTGCTGCAAGGAAGCTGAAATCCTCCACACTGCTTCTAACTGGCGTGATCCTGACAAGTGAGCCGAGATGAAGGCTGGCATTGTTTAGACGCTCTGACAATAGCTCTTTGAATCTCCCAGATGTGCGAACCACATTTGGCTCACTCTGCATCTCATTTGTTGGCTTTTCAGATGATTCTTCAGTGACAAGTTTATAACGCTTTTCCTCAGTAAAAGTTGTCTTTTGTCGAGCCAGAATTCATGTTTACTGTAATCACAGGGAAGAAAGGTGAGCACATGTTGAGGTCTTGTCCGCTCACCGCATCACCAGAATGACTAGAATATGTACAGACTGCTATCTTTGATACGGGATGAAAATGTTTATTAACTGTCAGACGAAAAGCAGATGTAGGACGCTCCAAACTGACAGAAGCAGAGATGCACACTTGACTCCATTTAAGGAAACAAAACACTGACATATGGACCACTGAAACCTACATCTGCTACAACGCTTTTAATAGTCTCTGCTTATTTCTCTGCAGCTTTGGGGACTAAATTTACTCCAGACTATCTGTTGACATCTAATTCTCTAGCTTTCATCTTGACTTTCAGACCTGATCGGCAGTAGTCGAGTCTTACCCATCAGCACTCTGCTTCCAATTACAGGTACCTTGAAGTTAAAAAAAAAAAACACAGTGGCTTTCAAATCTTCAAGTCTTGGCTCACATTCTCTATTGCTTTTATATCTGGCCTTTGACTAGACCATCCTAAAATTTACTTTGCCAGCTGTGTTCACTGGCCTTTGAGATGCTGTTTGTTCCCTGATGTTTTCTACAAAACCTCTTATGTTTTCACAAAACAGTCTTTAATAAATATGGGATTGGAATTTATTTAGGAGTATCAGAGTGAAAGGGGCGTGCTTTCAAATGCACACCACATTTTTCAGAATTTTACTTGTAAACAAAGCTGAAAATGTTTTCTCTTCTGTCCACTTAAAAATATTTGTACTTGTAACTTGAAAATTTTGAAAAAAAAATTGCCAGCCACTGTATGTTTTTCAATACCCTGTTGGCCAGCAGTAGGTACATAATGATGCTGGAAAGTCATTTTCCAGCCTTCCTCCTCTACCTACAATACTACCCTCATAATCACTATCAAGTGCATAGTTAACAGTTTAGTATGCAGGCCACTTCAGATGCGATCTCAGAGCTCCTGTTTGTCATCAAAACATGATGGATTATTTGATGATACCAAATCCACAGATCTCTGCAGCGTGCGATGACACACAAAGGAAACTGTCCTGGCAGCTGCAGAAACTGTAATCACTTATCCCCTACTTTCCTCATATTGTACCTTTATTACAGATTCCCATCAGTAGGCAACTTGTAGTTAGCCACCTCATAACTCATCCCCTGCATGTTTTCCCCCCCTCAGGTATGGCATCTGTACATCATCAAAGACTGTGGTTGCACATGCGTTAAGATATGTGAAATGTCTGGATGTCAGGTGAGCTTTCATTTCCCAGCCAACTGTAAGACCCTAAAAGTGTAACAGTATAAATTACAGGGGTTACACTGAGGCAGCTCATCACAGCCCTGGCTTTATGTCTTTATGATCGGACGCCTTGGGGGCAGAACTCCTGTGTGTCTGTTATTTCTTGCCCTTTGCTTGGATCTTTTACACTTTGGCATGCACAAATCACTCAGCTATAAATGCTAAAAGGTTTTAGCAGGGCCCTTTGCTCCTTCTCTCTCTTGATGAGACAAAAGAGCCATTCAAGAGCCCTGAAAGCACTGTGAAATGATTTTGGGCAGTGCTCTGAAATGGGCATTCCTGACTCATAATTCCACAGTTTCAGGAGGCTGTGATGGCAAACGGGCCCCAGCTTGTGCAGCTCACTGAGTGACACAGGAAAAACATTGCAAAGCATTGTCTCTGATTAATTTCTGAAGTGTCTCTTTTTGTTTGCCTCCACTGTTCATGGTGTTACTGAGAGTGCCATGATAAATCTCGCCTTGAAAGAGCTTGTATAGCCGTCTCAACTTCGTGCACCAGGTCAACCTGCTTCCATAATCACAGATGGAGAAGTTCAAAGGACGAAAGATAAGTGCTTAAAGGAGGTGTGCATAAATCTGTGCCAGGAAGGAGGAGCCTTCTAAAACAATTTGAGGCAACTTCTGAAACCTGCAAGTCGTTACGGGGGTCAAACATTTCCACATTTTAAATGAACTTACTGCATATGCTACCAGTGCTACAGGAACCTATCGCAGTGATTTTTCCATTACTATGTTTGTCAACGCAGGTTTCTATTATTTGAAAGTGACTTAAAACAAAATATACAAAAGAAGTTTTATAGGTTCATAGATATGTACTCCATATAGCAGAACTAGACCCCCCGTTGCTCCCCTGTAAAGCACCTAATAACCCTCACCTGCAGTGTTAACAGGAAACAATTACAGATATGAACAAGTAAATGCAGACTCCAGCCAGGTCTTTAATTGGATACACCCACTAAAGTTACACAGTTCAGCTCCAGTCTACAACTTAGCTGCACAGCAGGGTCTACACAGTCAGGACAAAAGCTTTGAATATTAGTGCTAATGTAGCCATTCAACCCCCCCTGCAAGCCTGCAGCCTGCACACGGTGCAAAGCAGCAACCACAGATGTTTGTCATCTACTCAGACAAAGACTTTCAAAGTTTCCCTCCTCTTCCTCCCCAGTTCATTGCAATCCCCTTAATCACACCCTCCCCTTGCCTCTCCAAGCAAAGATCGCATCTTACCCCGTTCAGATAAATAAGCTAGGCAGCAGGTGACTTTAGTCTGCAGCAGTCATGGTTTCACAGCGACAGATAAAATTCCTGGATTCAGAGCTCCCTGGTCATGCTGCTCACCTGTACTCCGGTGGGTCTGGCAGTGTGAGGCAGCGAGGGGTGTGTACTTCTCTTTTCAGCTCCTACGACTGCACACACCTCCCCCTTTTACCTCTCTGCTCTCTCTCGCTCTGTGTATGTCGCGCTCTCTCTCCCTCACTTGAAGCAGACGAAAGATAGGGGTGGGAGGGGGGTCAGCTGGAACACAGAAGACTCTTTGTCTGGAACTTTTTCATATGGTTTCCTTCAAGCTTGCATACTGAACACATTATGGTATAATATATTTTCATATTCAACAGACGGATGATGAGGGGCCAGTGGGGCCCACTCTGTTCTCCCCAACTCTTTTCCTTTCTTGACCGTATTCCTGCCATGCACATTGGCCAGAGAGGTCTTTAAAGTTAAAGAAAAGACCAGGTTTTTCCCACAAGACGCATTGATTAAGCTCTTACATACTTTCAAAGAACTCCAATTACAGAAAATCATGTCCTCTCAAGAAACAAACAAACAAAAAGACTTTGAAGCCAGTAACTTTAAATTTGTGAAGGTAACTTCACTCACAAACTGAAGCAAAAACATATTTTAGCCTGTCAGTTATTAATAGCTAAATAATATATGTTCAGACACATCTTAGTAATTTTGACATTTTGATTATTGAGAGTGAAAGCTGCACACACAGCTGCACAGTAAGCACAGCAGGTCAGCTTTGCACATCAAAACATCAGTCTGCACCAAAGGAAGCATGCCTCCTGTTTATCACACATGAGCTCCCCTGAATACATGACGAGCTTTTCACATGGAAAGCATCACCAACTCATATTCATTTCATTTTCAATGAGAAGCAGGCAGGAGTTCCTGGATGAATGAGTTAGGTGGCGATAGACCCAGCGGCAGAAATCCTAACAGAGATGGGTCTTGCAGATGATTGAACATTAACTGAGGTAAACATAGCTAAAATAGTGTCAGTATTGAGTTGAGTAGAGTAGAGTAAAGCTGATTTTTAGGATCATATCACGTCATGGCAACTTTTGTGTAACATCAGTAATGTATCGAGGGACTGCTTGACCTGCAATATGTGTTCGCTTTAATAATCAAACTATCAGATATTCGTGCTTTCATATCAATAATATTTCCAGCCTTCTGGATGGATTCTGTCTGCAGTAGATGCCAGCACCTGGCTCAGATGCAAACTGAGATATAGAAAGTATTAAAGAAAGAAAGAAGGAAAGAAAGAAGTATAGTATAGTATAAAATAGTACAGTATAGCATAGCACAGCGTAGTGTAATATAGTGTACTATATCGTGCAATATAGTGTAGTATGGTGCAGTATAGCATGACAGTACTGAATAGAACAGTATAGTGAAGCATGGTATAGCATAATATAGTATGGTGTAGTATAGTATAGTATTGGATAGTATGGTATAGTGTAGCATATTGTGGTATAGTATAGTACAGTACAGCATGGCATAGCATAGGATAGTGCAGTGAAGTATAGTAGAGCAGTTTAATATGCTGCTTTCTGTTGTAATGCATTGTATGTGGTAAAGGCTATAATGCAGTATTGTATTATTTTGTTAAACATAGTTTGGAGTGGTGCACTGTAATTCAGTTCAATTTATTATTGTAGTATAAATTTTAACATAATATATTTTAATATAGTGAAATATAATGCAGTGTAGTGGAGTATAGCACAGAGTTGCATGTTGTGGAGCAGTTTTCTGTAATGCATTTCATAACACAATATAAAAGTAGCAGAAAGGTATTTTATAAAGTAGTGAAATATAGTTTCATGTATTCAATGACACCGTAGTGCCATGTAAATTAGTGTGCTGTAGCTTATTACAGTATATGTGTAGTTTATTACAGTGTAGTCTGTTGTACTTATGCATTGAATGGTGTTGTATAGACAAGTGGAATATAATGCTGTATAATGTAATATAGTATTATGCAGGTAACAGTAGTTTATAGCAGTGCAATGTAATTTCTGTCATGTCGTGTTATGCTTTGACTAATCTCTTAGTTTAACTCCCTCATAAGAATTTCTCCCTTATTCTCCAAGCTGAGGTCTGTCTTTCTGTAATCTGTTATAAAACACTAATTATTAATCAATCCTCCACAAAAGCAACTCCATAAAGCATGCTTTCCCCTTTAAATACTTATTATCAATCTGTCTGCAGCCTCTCTCTGACTCCATAGATTACACAGCACGGAGTTTGACCTTTTTAAAGGGATGATGGTTTTAAGAATGTAATCCAACCTTTGGATCAAGCCAGACATCTAACTCAGGAGATCCCTCCAGTGTAATTGTCAGTAACATCTGGTTCTGTGTAACATGTCTGAGGCTTAAAATGATATAGATTTATAGATTTGTAGTTTGGATGCATGTCACTGATCTTTGAAACTCTTCTTAAACAGGAAGGTCAGAACTGGCAGCAGGCAGTAGAGTAGTGTTAGGGTAGGGAGACTCAAATGTACATGAACAGCTGTCAGGCATTACGAGTGACATCTTAATCGCCTCTCAGTCATATATGACAAGATAACTTATATGTATTGAGTTATTCTATCTGTGGTTTTATGCGCCATTTTAAAAAACAGGTCACACAAAGTTCACCTAAAGGAAAATATCCACTTCCTAAATCATTTGGGATTGTGGACATCCTTTCCGATTCTAGGCTTTAGGCTCGCTCTGATTTTGTTTTCATGTACCTTGTCTCTTGATGGATGGTCCTCCAAAGCATCTCAGACACTAAATCTGTTGGAGGCTACTTAAAGTACTCCACTGCCACTCCACCTTCTGAGACACTTGTTTCCTCCTGCTACAACTCTCCTCCTCTGTAATCTTTTATCATTTTCTTCTCAAACAGAATTTATTCCTCTTGTCCTTTTTTATTATACTTCCACTTCTGACTTCTTATTCCCCTTCTCACTATCAGTCCACACCTTTTTTCCAGCAGAATCTCTGGACACCGTCTCTCTCGCTTGTCCTCTTTCATCCTGTTCTTATGTGTTAGACCCCATGCAGCTGGGAGAGCCGCCATTAGCTTCTGTGTTCCTTTTCCCTTTTTTCCTTGCTGGAGTCCTTGCCTCTGCTCCTCTGGCGTGACCGTCTGAGGGGCAGTGGTATGTGTGTGTGGGAGATCAGTGAACGGAAAGGAAATGTTAGCACACATTCCTTCAGAAGAGGCGCATTCCCTGAAAAAGCAAAGTCTGAATTTTTCTTGCTGATCTGATCTGTATTCCAGGTACAAAGAAGCTTTCGGTGCCTGGACCCACAACTGATTCGAATCATTCACATGCCTGTCTTTGCTCCCACACCAGCTTTCTGGTTTTAATGGGATACCACTACAGGCACGTCCAAAGGACTAGCATAAACACAGAAACAGACACAAAAGAAGCAGTGATAATTCATCTGGCCTGCAAGTGTTTTGATGCGTGATCTCCATCAATTACCATGAAGAGCGGCCCTTGTCTATTGATGCGCTGGAGGGGACGACTCCAAACCCAACTGTGTTGATTACAAGTCTTCAAGGATACGATGTGTTTGCAGGGTTAATTTGGTTAAGGCGCACACATTTCAGGACCGCTGTTGTTTATTTTCAGTGAATGAGACATCTGCATTCGTCATGAGCTACCTCAGAGGGTGTTGCGGTTTCAAGCAGAGGCGAGGGAATGCCTGGCACAACTAGGGTGTGTCTGCATGTGGTTTGATGATGTATGCCGCTGCAAAGCCACGACTGAAGCTTCAAAAGTCTAATTCCACTATCAGTCTGTAGCAGCTCCGAAAGGATTACAATGATCTGGATGCCAGAGTGGCGCCTGCTAAAACAATTATTTGGACTCAAACTTTCCAAATCCAATATAGACACCAAACACACTATGTGGGGGAAAAAGTTCCACTTGAAAAAAGTGGAGTTTTACGGTCTAAATTGCTTCTACAGACAGCGTTGGGCATCTGAATTACATGCTGGACATTTAGTCTTCTTTACAGAGCCTCAGAAAAGTTTTGACACCCGTGAAGTTTCTCACATTTGACCACATTCAAGTTTATTCAACCACAAAAAATGCAATACTCTGATTTGTACATGAAACATCTGACTAATCAATATCAATGTCAAATGTAATTCTGTGTACTCTGCGACACCTACAGGTGCGGCGACCATCTTCTGATGTTTATCTACTTCTCTTTTTTGTACTATTATTTCTTTATCTTGAGTTAAGCACAATCTCTAATCTCGTTGTAATCTGTGGATGACAATGACAAATAAATCTTATCTATCTATCTATCTATCTATCTATCTATCTATCTATCTATCTATCAATCAATCAATCAAAAAGTTACAAAAAATATGAAGATTCTCATGGTGACTGGCAGAAACAATGGAGCTGAAGGTGTACAGAGGTTTAAGACATGTCCCATTGGTACCAAAAACTGTGGTTCAAGCAATGATAGCCATTTCTTTCTGCTTTATGTCGGTTTAATGCAGAGTTATAAACCAGATTAAAGCCTTTATTGCTAAATTTTGTTTGAAGTTCATAGATGTGGGCGTACATATTATGCTGTTTTTATGAGTGATAAAGTGCCACGGCCATTTTCATGTCACCGTTACAGATTAATCACAGGATTTATGTTGAGTGAAATGGATGCAGTCAGAAAAGCTTATTGAGAGTATGTTCATTTTACTTTCCCCATTTATTGTTGTAACATGTCCAAGTGAAGCGTTCAGGCTGTGGCAAAGGGACTTTTAAGCAGTGTGTTGGACTGAAGAGTGTCAGGGGTGAAACAGGGTGGGACTAAAGTTTAGAAATCAATTCTAAAAGTAAAAATATATGTAAAAAGTGTGTATAGGATACAAAAACACTGAAATTTTAGGGTCTAAATTGCTTCCACAGACTGGATTGGGCATCTAAGTTGGATGCTGGACAAACATTTGCTTTAATCACGTCTATAAGTGAGTGATTATATAGAAACTGTACATTTGGGCCCCACAACACTAACTACCATCAGCTGGACGAGTCTGCGTGTGCGGGTAGGACTCACGGAGCCAACAGAGCTTTTTACGCGTAAAAAAAACAAGTAAATCATCTATATGGCAACATTGCTTACCTCTTTATTATGCTTCTGGCAACAATGCGGCTCAGACATGGGGGAATCAGGAAAAATTGCAAATGAATCCCAGGAGTTTTGTTCTGGACACAATCAGTGTTTCCTTTTCCTGCCAGCTGGCCTGCTTTTGATTTGTAGGGTCTTAATGTAATAAATTTCTGCTGTTATCCAGTTTAAAATCACACTCATCAGTGTTCACATGGTTGCAGCGGCCAAAACAAACAAACCTTAGAAGCTGCAAAAATAGAAGAGAGCAATAGTGGGAGAAGAAGGAAACCTTTTTATTCCTCGTCTCCATGTAACACCAGATTTCTAATGATTTTTAGGTATCTGTGGAGGGAAATAGATTTCTAATCAAGATCTACATTGGAGGTCAGAGGTCTGAGGGAGAGCAGCAGTAATCAGCATGAGGTAAAGGTCTCTGATTAATTTTCCAGGCTGTAATCTGCATGAGGCATTACATAAAATCCCTGGAATGTGATGCAATATTTATACTCCCTCCTCCCTGCAATGTTAGGTGTTGAAAGTATTTCACCCATAAACCCCTTCCTCTCTGCTATTCTGCTTTCATTTTTCTTCTTGTCACAGATGCATATTTCCAGTCAATCAGGGTGAAAGAAACAGAACAATAAATGTGAACAGTTCACAGCAACACTTCATCCATTAAATAAGCTTGAACTCAAGCTTGTGGATCAACTGATTCTGTTTAGTTCAGCCAGTTTCCATCTCGATGCCTTTTTTTTTTTTATTTGCTTTGCATTTTGCATTCCTTCCTGCAAAGTTGCATAGCAACACAGCAAGAATGTTTGCTCTTTGTTTGGATCGCTGCTCTGAAAAATGCCATCAGAATTAGGCCAGAGACAAAAAAACAAACATGAAACGTTGCAGTGGCTCGATGCCCCATGAGCACCAGCAAGGACTTGAGCTGTGCTGCTAAATGCAAGGTCCAAAAGTATTTAGTCGTATTTTGTCCTCGTGCAAATTGCATTAGTAGACTCAAAATATCTGCCTTCCTCCACTGTGAAAACCTTGTGTAATGAAAAACCAGGAAATAGGAGGCCCCAGTGTGTGTGTGTGGGGGGGGAGGGGGGTTCGCATGCAGGTGTGTGTTTGTGTGTCAAAGAGAAATTTGAAGGAAGAAAAAAACAGAAAAAGAAAAATGAAAGAGAGTAAAAGTCCACTGTTTGTTGGCTTAAATTATTCTAGTTATAAATCAAGCATGAGGTTGTACTTTCATAAAAAAAACTTCACATGTTTAACATATGTAGTATGTTCTCTAACAACCCACCCAGACCTAATTGCCGCTCCATTAATCAGAAAAAAGGGTTATCATCTCATCCTTATAATCTTGGAACTGGTTTCACTCAGTCTTGTTTAGAGGCATCAACTTTTAATTTCTTTAAAAATAAAAAAAGAAAAAAAAAAAAAAGAAAGGAACTCCAAGAAAGCATTTGGATTCTTTTAGCCACTTTTTGTGTTTATGGCCAGTATTTTTGCCCTGTGGTAATGCTAAAGGCATTAAATTTTCCATAGCTTGATACGCTGAGTTAATGTTAAAAACAATAATAATAAAAAAAACTGCCTCATAATTTCCCATCACACCTCCACAGTTTAATAATTCACTATGTGAATTGTGTTACTGAAATAAATTAACTATTCATTCATTAATTCGTTGAATATGAGTGTATTTTCACAAAGCAAATGTTTGAATGAACCACACACACTAAACATCACACTGATGAGTGTGATTTCATAAATCCTACTTTGTGTTTTTTTTTTTTTAATACAATAGGTGGCACTAATCATTATTAATATTTAATGCCAAAACCCAAATGAGCAAATTATTCTGCGCACATGAACTCATTACTGGATTAAAAAAAAGGTTCAATCCAATTCTAAATTACACTTATTCAGAGAGATATAAGTAAGAAATCATCTTGAAGTTACTGCAGTGGTTTGTGCTCATGAAAATCTGACCACAACATTTTCTTAGGCCCCAACACATAAATTCTTGACCTATTTCTGTATAATTAACTCTTTTAGGGGAGACTACTGGTCAGCACTCAGACTGGTCCCTGTGCCAGAATTGTGCTGCGTTCTAACAGGCAGAAGAGACTTGTAATAATATTCCACCCCTTCAAACATCCTCCATTGTGTGTTTGTGCAGCTACAGTACCTTGCATCCCCCGTCTGCTCGCCTGTCTGGAAGTAATTAAATTCATGCCTTCATACCTTCTACCATCTGGGCTCTGGAAGACTTTCTCACTGCTTTGCTCCCTGAATTAAGAGACCATGCTGTATCTTTTTCCATTCTGCAGGCTCATATTTATTTTTGGTACACTGGAGGCTTTATTGGTTCAGCTTTTTTTCCTCTTCTTCTTTTAGCCTTGTTCTACATTTCTCAGGGAAAATAAGCAACCAGAAAGAGTTTCAATTTGTCACCTGGGGAAGGCTTGCTGCAAAAAGACGTGTCAGACTTAATGTAAAAATGACACAGCTGCAAAAACATTCATGTTAAACGATGTTGTTAATGCGACAGTTACGCAGCCATCTGATCTAGAAATACTTCATTTGTAATGCAAAATATGTCTTGAACTGTCCCATTAATGTATGAATATTCCTTTAACCTCTTTTCCACATTTTGTCACACTACAAACACAAATTTCAATGTGTCTCCTTGTGATTTTATGTGATAGATCAAGGCAAAGTCGTGCATAAATGTGAGGTGGAAGGAAAAAAATATTTTCAACATTATTTATAAATAAAAATGTGATCCATGCATTTGTATTCACCACACTGAGTTAATACTTTTCAGACGCACCTATTGCTTCTACAAGTTATGTTTCCACAAGCTATACACATCTAGAGACCAAAATTTCCGCCCATCCTCCTTGGCAAAAAGCTGAACCTCAGTGTTGCTTCTCAATGGTAGAAATACTTACAGAAGGGGGCAGCTCCAGTTCTTTTGGGGCATTTTCTGGAAGGTAGTTTTCTCCACAAATGCACAACAATACCAGTTTAAACCTTGAACAACTTGCAAAAAACTGCAGCCTACAACACTAAAACATGCATGGGAATGCAACTGAATCAATTGTAACTCTTCGTGTCTTTAGTGTTTGTCGGCTTCTTGTGTTTCAGCTCCATGTTCCGGACATCAAGGCACGATTAAACCACCTGATGCAGTAGCTTTGTTGAGTCTGGTTTTATAATATCTAATGATTTCCTTCGTAGGTTTGTGTTTAGAGGCTTTGCCAACATTGCATTGAAGTCATTTCGACAAAGCAACATGTATCAAAAGGTGTTTTAATGTGGGACTGGATACAGTCGGGAAGTCTGATGGATTATTGCTCTTGTATGTGAAACCACTGCAATAACGATGCCTTCATGGTGTAATTAATTTTAAAAAATTCTTTTTTTTAAGAGAGAGAAATTCTTCCACCAGCACCATCATGAAAGAGAGCGTTCATTTTCCAGGATCAATCAGTCAAGTTTATTTGATTAGCAGTTTCAGCAACAAAACAGTTCAAAGTGCTTTACATGATGTCATCATTAAAATGACATCATTAAAATGTCATTTTAAAGATGACATTTTGTCATCATTAAAATATCAATACACATCAAATATACTGCTCAAAAAAATAAAGGGAACATTAAACAACACAATATAACTCCAAGTAAATCAAACTTCTGTGAAATCAAACTGTCCACTTAGGAAGCAACACTGATTGATTTTTGTGTGATTTTGGTGTCAGCACATTCAACTTTGTAC
>CAEFZY010022428.1:0-22535 GCA_903066815.1 Brachyrhaphis roseni | reverse complement strand
GGCACAGCCAAGATACTGCGCAGAACCCTCAAGCTCCCAGGCCTCTGGTAGAGGACCCGAGCTAAGAGGAAGAAACACCACCCACGGTGGGTGAGAAGGGAATTTTTTTTTTTATATATATATATATAATCTTTTTCTGCTGGTGATTGTTTGGTTCTTTCCATCTTTGTCTTTTCCATTATATTTTCAATGTGGCACAAAGAAATCTGTGCAATTATTCTAATGAATTATCTAAAATGTCAGATTTCTTTTAAAATCGAGACTTATTTTAAATCCAAAACTATTGGATTTAATTTTCAATATTAATTTAATATTATTCAATATTAATGAAAATATTAATTTTCAAAAGTTTCAAAAACTTTTGAAAATTAATATTTCCACACTATTTTCTCCACCAGATTGTGATGCTGATGGGACTGTGAAAAGCTTTTTTTTTTTTTTTTTAAGAATATAGACACATGAAACTTAATAAATAGATAAATAAATGCAGTGGATAAGACCAAGCAACTCCACTGAAAGAAAAAAAAAGAGGACAAAACATGGACATAAAGCCCTCCATCTTCACAAAAGCTTTCAACTATTGGTTAAAATGTCTGTCCACAGGGGTTTCTGTACCGACACCTGTGAATGAATAGACACCAACATCGTTTTATAAAAACACATTTTATCCAGCTTGTTTCATTCGAACTGAACTGCAGCCGAGGCTGGAATACAGAGTGCCACACGTTGTTTAAATAAAAATAAAATCAAAGAGGCAAAAGCTTATTCTTTTCAGGGTGCAAATTTTAAAGACTTTATGAAAGAACACCATGAAATTCACAACAAATGAGACTACATCATTGCAAAAGGAGAAAATAAGTCAATTAGGAAGTAGGAAGCAATCAGGAGCTGCTGATCAAAAGCATTGATTAACTGATCAACATCAGTGTGACCACTTCTATTAAAGCAGTGGATGAGAGTTATTTTGTTTTTTGGTGTTTTGCTGATCTATGATCTGGAGTTCTTAGTTACACAATGCCAGAGAGGAAAGACAAGGGAAACGATGTCAGGCTGTGTTCACATGAGACCCATACCTGACTTTCTAAAGCCAGTCTGAACGGCTCAGTTCTGATCTGTTCATCCCTCAAAAATATGATCTGTGCCACTTCCACATGTGGAACCAGTAGAGATATGTATCTGATTGTTTTCAAAGCGTCTGCAGACAGAACAGTCATGTTGCATTTTGTCCGACTTTTAACTAATTGGTGCAAGTTATGGGTCATAATTCTGCACCAGCAGAAAGCAGGCACATTTAGTCTGGACATAAACAATGCCTGAAAATAAATTATAATTATTAACTTATCAAAGAAGTCTGTCACTGAAGCACACCACATCACAATCCACCACTCTTGGCTCTGACTACACATCCAAACAGACTTTTCTACAGAAATTGTAATTAATGCTCCACAAAATGTTGTTGCTATTAGTTATGCTTTTTTTGATTCATTTCCTTCATCTTGTTATGATGTGACGATACTATCTGCTCCCATTGCTCAACAACTTTAAAATCAATCTGTAGACGGCAGCATTTATTATTACCTCCATAAACAATGCACTGCTGTGCGACATTGGTGTTCTTCTTGTGCGCATGCAGGTTGCTTTGGGGTCACAAACCGTTCACACAGATGCCTGATTGTGGTCGGATTTTGTATGAACGACCAAAAAACTCCAATTTCAGCAGCAAGTTTTAAACATTGAGTTGGGTCATGACCAACTGCAGCTTATCTGGATTTAAATAGGTCCTAAAACATTTTATTCTGAGCAGACTAAAATCATAATCCGAGAATGATTTTGTGCAAAGAAAAAACATGTAATGAATAATGTTTTTCAACTCCCATTGACCTACCCTAACCTGTTGAAGGATGCATAACAGGTCACCTTTAAAGAAACAGAAGAGCAACAGGCTGTAATTCAGACCTGGACCTCGTCGTTCTCCTCAGGTGTGTCGACCATCAAAAGGTGCTCTGCACATCAGTGACAACCTTACATCCACACACATGGTAGGTGACACACACTGCCGCCTAAAGGCGGAGTGTCACAGCTAATTGGAGAGTGGATGTTGTGAAGTGTGACAGGCTCCACGTTGGGCAGAGTGCCACAGAGCCTCAGTTCAGCAGTTAATTACAGCTCTTCACCGTTTACGTCACCTCAAGAAAAACTACTCAAGGAGATAACAGCTAGCAGGAGACTGAGGCGGACAGAGAACGTCCCTCCTGACGGACGTCTACATCTTGTTGTCCTGCACTCAGCACCTCAAACCTGTTTGTAGGTCTGCCTTCATGTCAGGTCTGATCGGTTCAGGGCACTTTTCACTTTTAGTTATACATAGAAATATTGATGTCCAAGGACTCAACAGCTAGAAGAAATGCTCTGGCATTGCAGCAGTTAAGGATGGAGAAATCTCTTGTAGCCCTTTCCGTTGTCAGTATTACTTTGGATATTGTCTGCAGAGTTTTCTGAAGTATGTGTTTGAAATAACTTCAACAATTGCAAACTCTATTTCGATAATCTTGGTACCAAAATAAAGCCAACACTTCGGAGACGCCATCAAAATGTAAATATCACAGCAGCGTCTCCAGTTTCAGAGAAAATGAGAATGAAACATAAAATTATTTTTGATTTTTTTTTTTTCGTCCCATGCTAGAATTATTTTTGCTTTGCAGTTTAAAAAACTTTTAGAAATATCATTAGGAAGACTACACACTTTAGGGAGCCATCGACTTATGAGTCTGACATTTCTGTGGATACCGAATATGCCTATAGCTGATTGTTCATTGATCATAAAATTGGGCAAATTGGAATTACAAAAACACATTTGCTTAATGGAAACATGGCAATTTTGAAAAAGCTAAATTTTTGATATACATTTTTTGTGCATCAGTTCCTAGAATGATGTGGTTTTATTTGGCTGTATCAAAATTAGTTTATTTCATAAACCAGCAATGGAAACACTTTTTCCATCACACAGTCATGTGACAATCAACCGGATGTTACTACTGGAGGAAAAGACGAAGAAGTTGACAGGAAGTGGTAGGAGGAGGATGTTGTGCCATGTTTTTTGTCGCGTCAAAGAACTTATTCCCACTTGATTTTAATGTCTTTTCTTTCTTAATGGAAACACCACAATTCCGAAATTGTGTGTTTTCAACACATCGATGCTGACAAAGTTTTGCGTACATTTCTAACTTATGTTTAACTGAGATGAGGCGCAAAAATATGTGTAGGGAAAAAAGTGAATTCTTCCCCGGTACCGAGGAAGAATTCCTCGGTGTGTAGATTTATTAAATTTATTAAATCTACACACAAAACAAATATTCCTTCCTGGTTTGGAACCCAACTGCTGCCTGTGTGGGGGGGGGTTAAATTCTGGGGACACTTTGTTTCATCAGAATTCATGACAAAATCCTTCATCCTCTTAGAGAAACTGTGACAGATCAAATCCATGATTCTCCATTAAGCTAAAGAAAATCTCTACAAAGCAGTAGGAGGATGAATGTGGAGCACCGGTCATCCATTAAAAATAACCTTCCTATGCATTTGGACTCTTCTGTTTCATTATACGCCTTCCTCCCACACAGGCTCCTTGTGGGTTGCTGTCTGAGCCACTTTAGACATAAATAACTGAGAGTGGCTCATATTGACCAAAGCATTCATTTACCTGCAGCCTGATGAGCTCATGGTGGTCATCGCTCCACATTACAATGGAGTTATTATTGTGAAAAAAGTGGTGATTCGTCTTATTCAAAGAAAGCACAAGAACGTAACTACCAATGAAGTGATTTGCAAAGTAGTCATTGATTCTTTCAATTATTCTGACAATTATTTGATTAATCTAGTAATCAGATAAAAATGGTGCATGCTGCAGATTTGTCATTTAACCACTTAAATGTATTTTATAAAATATTAGTAATACTTTAAAGATCCAAATGAACAAGTAATTAATTTCCTTCCTAAAGAAAACAAACATTACATTGCCTAAAATGCAATAACGTGACATTCTTTTAGCGTACGCCTGATCATTTCTAGTAAGGATTCATCTGCAGCTTGAAAATATTTCTAACCTCAACATGAGAAAAGCTACGTTCTTTCTGCTTGACTTAAAATCAACAGTGCAGGCCTGATGTGTTTTATGTTTTGGATTAATCGATTAATAATTGGATAGTAACTGGTGCTTAACAGATTTTGTTTACAAAATTTGAACCAGGTGAATCTAGCAATATGCAACTTATTAGATTGTTAGGTTTCAGGGAGATGTATGGGTAGAACAGATTTACAGACAAAGGTTTATTTTTTTTAATTTTAAATACAAAATATATAAATTGCTTTTACAGTTTTGACCTAATTACTGCTGTGAAGTTCTTCTTTCAGTAAGTGGCCTTTTGTGACTCAAGTTATAACTTTATATTAATATAACTATTAATTGATTACTCAATTAGTTGACAATTATTTCAATATTCAATTCATCACGATGAATTTGAATAATTGTTCAGCCCTTTTGCAAAGGTTGGGTATATATAAAAGGATTTGCTTACAAATAAATAATGTAAATCTGATTTTAGCAACATGATAGCTGGGCTACAAAATGAGGAAATGACTTGGCAAATTGATCTGCAGCCATTTTGTTACAGTTTTGGTGCATTTTAATTGAACTGCTTTCTTCACTTTAATCAGGTTAATTCTACACTTGACTAAGTCTTGACTTGGTCTGCTTTGATAGAAGGTTTAATTTGTGGTCTGTTTAGTTACAACAAAACTCCATGAAATCAGTTCAAAACATACTTACAGCAATATGAGCTCAGCTTCACTTCTATTGCATCAGTCAGTCCGTTCGAAAGTTATTGGGCTTTTTTTTAACCAGCTTTAACTGTTAGAAAACAAACTTCTCAGTCCAATGATCCCCTTTTTCATCCACAATAAAGTCGTCTTTGAACAAACAGGGCCGTCAGTCCATAGAGGGTTAGATATCCAGCTCTTAAATTCCCATTAGTCACTCCCACAGAATGCCAGACATTTCATTCTGGCAAATAGGACAAATCACACCAATCAAACCGTCAAGCTGGAATTCACACAAACACACACTTTATAAGGCTATCCTTTTGTTTCTCTGGCCAAGTTAATCTGGTTTTACAGTTTCAAGGTCATCACCAATTCAACTTAAGCCAATAATTCTCAGAAAGTACATTTTTGTTCATTCTTTGTGTTTAGGGATGAGATCATTCTTCTGATGACTGTGTGGTCTTTGAAAACTCCCCCTACCAGTGTGTGTTTGTGGATTGTGATGGCTGACTGGAGCATGACATAATTTCACAGGAGGGGCGGGGTGGCGGGGGCAGAGGAAGTGTCATTACTGTGGTGAAAGATGGGTCGCAGTGTTCACACCTCTGAAGAAACTTATGTGTGTATCTGAAGTCTCCACACAAAGAAGAACTGTTATTAATGTTTAATATTTGCACAGCAGATTTTAAAATGCACTGCAATTCTATGAAGATATTCTAAGGATTTGTTTGATCCAACAGATGCAAAAAAATTTCTTTTGTAAATATGATGCTCTGAGGGAAGCTTTTTGATGACCTTTACTGTTGGTGAAAGGGTTGGTTTTAAAAACAATTACATTAAAAAGTAATATAATAATATGTGTAAATAAGCCCTCAGAGAGAGAGAGACCAGAGTGGAGTGATGAAAAGTCAAAATAAGTAAAATGATAAAGAATGAGAAATAAAATAATGAACTAATTCTAATAGCCTTAAAAACCTGGGCAAATTTAAAGAAATGTAAACTTGACCAAATAAACAAAGATACCATAAAATAATTTCCCATTAAATATTATGTAGCAGAAACTTTAAAAAATGTAAAATAAATAAATAAAATGTATACAGAAAAATGAAGCAAACACAAATGCATGAAGAAGTTTTGTCCTGATACTTTGTATTTTCTGTTATATTTTGAGGGTATATATTTGTTTTCTAATCTTTCAATGTATTTATTTGTTCCTACTTATTTTGGCATCTAAACGTGATGCCAAAATCTACTCAGATGTGCTGCAATTTGCTTGATTGTGAGAATGTCATGTGACCTACTTCACATCCAGCCTCGGTGTGAAGCGCTGGCTGTGTGTGGGCATACTGAGTGAGCATCTGTGTGCAGCGTTTTGATGTTGGGGCCACTGTGGCAGTGGGATAAGGGGCTTCTCTGGCTGCTGACCCACTCTGGGAGGAAGGGGCTCCATCACCACTCATAAGGGGGATCTCTGTGTGTGTTCCCCTTTGAAATCCTGTCTTTTTGTTTCTAGTCTCTGCCACACAGGAGGGTCTGTTCGCGGCTTCAACGCACGATCACGTAGAGCCACAGGATGTAAAGAGACAGGAGGAAAACATTTAAAATCAGGAACTGAAACAGTTGCACGTTTATAGACTTTCTTGTTAAAGAAGTGATGAAAAGGTAGCGTTTCTAAAAACAACAAAACTCCAATGTTGTTCATTTTAGAATAAATAAAAGAAACCGAACCTTCAGAGGTCTTCAGTGCTGGATTTAAAAAAAAAAAAAAAATTCTCCTATATTTAAAATGATTTAAATTTGTTGTTTGCAGCATTTTTCTGTTAGTTTTTGTGTTTTGAACTTTCCGTCATTCACGTGTTTGCAGCGCTTTTAGAAGTTTGCTGTGAGTTTTTGCTTGTAGTTGTCCCCACTGTGATATATTATGAACCATGGAGCCATTAATTTATTTTATTTAAAAAAATTCATTAGTAGGTTTCCTAAAAATATTGCTGATGTTAAGAATCCAGCATTGTGTATCAACTCTTTTCAAGAGCTTTGTTAGAAATTGTTACACATCTACTGTCATGTCTTCATTAAAAGTCTTTCATGATGTTAGATTAGAAAAAAAGGCTTTAGGAAAAGCCAATGATGCGTAAATAGAACTGAAAAAGAAAGAATAGGATGTACAAAAGCAACACAAAATCCACCAACGCATCTAAAATGCTGTTTTAGGCCAGATTCTTTAAAACTATTTGTTCTAGGTTAAACATGATTCTATGCTTTTATTGTTTCAGACTGAACTCAATAAACTTAATGCTTTAAGGAAAAGAATAGTCCCATAATCTGCAGAGAAAAGGAGACAATCTAAACAATAACTGGTAAGGTAGCTCTCCAACTGTAGATACAAATATTCCCCAAATACTGGAAAATGGGAGTGTTATTGGAGGAAGTGGAGAGGATGCCTGAAGGACATTTTGCAGCAGGAATGTTGGGAATGATGTTTGACATTTCTGTGCAGCACCGAGGGTTTAGCTACTCCATCAGCGCGGTGGTCTCCGGTGGCTGTTTTAGCAGCTCTTAATATCCAAGGTGAGGACAGATACATGTGTTCTGGCTGCGTCTGGAAGGTTTGATATGCAGTTTATCTAAGAAACAGAAAAAGCTCCTAAAAAGCTCAGAGGTTTGATTTTCTGCTTCTCTGCAAACCACCGGGTCCCAGATGAACATTTCTATCAGCAGTCTAGATGTTTTCTCTGGTGTTTACACTTTCATGGCAGTGGCCCAACATTGTTCTGGACCCTGCATGGGTCGGCGCTGAGATGTGCTTGGTGCAGAGCCGACCCAGGCTCTGCAGCCACAGGAAGTCCATTGTGAGGCCTGAAACAGACGAAGCTGGGCTGTGAGAGCTGCTAAGGCAGGACTGACCTGTCTGTGCCCCTAAAAATAGTCCTTCACTGACTATCAGAGGCATTCTGGCCTTAAACACACGTCTTCATAATAAAATCAGCTTCACTAAGAGCACGCCTGATAGTTTGTCAGAATGAAACTATTATTCTGGTGATTGTTTCATTCTGTTTGTCAGAATGAAACTATCTTTTGTGACTTTTGTTTGTCAGGCTGAAAAACTCTGTTTGGATTTTTACTGGTTTGATTACCAGATCAGTGTAATAGAGTCTATTTTCCTGTGTGTGTTTTGGTTGAGTTAGGGAACAGTGTTGCTTGGTGGAGGTGCAACAGCACACATCAGTGATTGTTTAGTACCTAGTTAATGAAAATGTACAATTTCATTACTTGTTCTGTTTTGATTTAAAAATAGTTGCATGTCATCAGTAAACATTTACACTAGAAGGCTTTAGTGGTAATGTTAGTGGATGCTTTTGTTTTCTTTGTTGAATCTTAACCTTCATGACTTCCTGTTGTGCTTTAGCAAAATTGAACTAACCTGAAGTAAATTTTCACTGTCCCAGTACAAACGTCCTTGATATTAGCCTATTTTTTACAATTTAACTATTGCTGCAGAAAATATGGGACCAAAACTGGATTTTTTTCTTTCTTTTTTTAAATGGAGCCAAAGATAATATGGAAACTAGTCAGGGAGGAAACTGGTCAGGGAGGCAACCAGGAAGTCAAACATTGCTTAGGAAGGCAAGATTCCCCTTCCTCCAAATAAAACCCCCAGGCCTGGCTGAAGCCAAAACACTCTGGGAGAATAAGCTGAATCAAAGGTTCAACTAGAAATACCTAAAGCTGCATTTAGCAAAAAAAAAAAAAACAAACAAACAAAACAACACTGAACATCATCAAAAATTCCCCAAGTCCTCATTGAAACATGGATGTATATTTCTTCGTATATAACTAGGGTTTTTGTTCTTGTGAAGTAAATGACCAGTAAGTCTTGACCCCAAACCTTCTAGTCTGCTAGAAGGATGCAACATTGTGAGTCCAACCATGTAGTCGTATTGTGTTTTGATGAAAATGCTCCCAATTTTTACAGTTTTAATTATTCTTGAGCATGCAGCTTGGAAATACTTTAATATCTTTGCCTCAGTCTTTTTGTCATTGTGACCTCAGTTGATGTCCAGTTATTGGATTTCATGGAGACATTTCAGTTCCAGCCTGGGTTGCAACTGAACCAGCTCATCTGTCTGTGTATATTCATTTTTCAGAAAGATAAATCTAACTCGTCCCTGGATTTAAAGAAAACAACTCGTTATGCGCAGGAGGCTGAATGCTGAATGTTAAATAAAATCCTGGAAACAATGCTGTCTCTCTGCAGCACTTTCACAGAAACAATGAATTGTGTTATTGTGTGAGATGTCTGTTCTGCTGAGTCAACCAGTCTTCCATTCTGGGAGTAGGACACCCTGGTCCACATCCCTGGGGAGCTGATTAGGGACTCAGAAAGTGATAGTGATGTGTCCTAAGGGCCCAGGAAGACTGAGACAGAGACTCGTCCTGCTGACTAAGTTGCTGTGACAGACTCTGGACCCACAGCTGAGGCTGTTTTGACTTCCCTGTCCTTCTACAGCACTCTGCTTTTCCCCACAAGGCAGCATCTGATGACCTCCAGGACAAACAGAAAGTAATTAGGTCTTGGATGAGGCAAAAACACTTTAACTTTTTCATGAAACCTTTAGGTAATATGTAAATAAAAAATATAGTAGCATATTTCCCGAAAGTTGAAATGACTTTTGATTTATAGATGGTCTTCTTTTTTCTTAATTTTGAAAACTCTCCCTTTTAATCTGAGCCTATGGCTTTTTTTCAATTGTTGACAATTTAAAAAAAAAAATTTAACTAAAGCTGTTGTCGCAGTTTCCAATCTTGTAATGTATGCTGGGTTATGCTAAAGACATGTTAAGTGGGTCTAAATGTGAGGAAATGAATACATTTTGTGCAACATGAAGTCTGAGGTCAGTATTCACTGTGTTCAGATGCATCATGACCAGGGACATTAAATGTCTGTGACGTCACCATAGTGTGTGCTTAAGAGATGCACAGCAGATTGGTATTTACATCGTATCTATTGATTTCAGTCATTTTAATGTATTGGTGTCAGTCTTGTAAGTAAGATTAACAACTGAGGTTCATTTCCATATTGTCGTGTTTTGGGTGGAGATCCATCATGTGGTATTTGTTTAGGAATTTGACAGTGATAGTGGTGCAGCACAGGATTGTTCAACAAAAGCATGATATGTGGATTTAACTTAGACTTGACTCACAAATTTTAAATTTGACCTGGACTTATAACATTAGGACCTGAGGTTTGACCTGGATTTATTTCTCAAAGTCTTCTTATTTGACATGAAACCTCAAACACTTGTATTTGACTTGACTCAAAAAGACTTGTGACTTCACTTGTAATTTCCTCTCAGAGACGTGAGACTTTTGTGGGATTTGCCCCTCAAAGGACTTGTGATTTCACGTTTAGTTACTGTTTTATAGTTGTCCACATTTGTTTTCACAAGGTTTTCTTTGTTTCTTCCCACTGACGTCTTGCCATGCAGAAGTGAGATTCTGAAAACTTCTGGTTCATGAAACCCTGCTTCCTGCTTGTCTTATGACGACTCTTCCCCATTTTCCAACATGTTGCCTGTTGCTCTACATTTAGTTGGACTGAATCCATCCATGGCGCCTGAAATATGTCTGAAATGGAAGTGAAACCACTTGTTTGTAGACACTGAAGCTAATTCCCCATTATTTATACTGGTATTTAAACTTCTCACTTTCATTGTGTTTCTGTTGATAGATTTGAGGTCCATCCTCCGTATAACCGATCTGTGTAGCTGGTAATCTCTTCATTTCTCTAGCCTGTGGACCCAAGTACTTTGTGTTTTGCTCTACTTTGGACAGAAAATTAGTTCAGACAGCCTTTTCTCCAGATTCAGCACCGGGTTGAATCTGGAGAAAAAGCCCTCTGCCCAAAAATGGAAGTAGATTTCTCTTGGTCAAGTTAAGAGCCTGATAGTTTGCTGAACCAAATTCTTGAGTATAAATGGAAAATGTTCCCTCAATGATATCACCACCTCAGCAGCTTCTAGTTCGGGAAGATTACTTTCCATCTGGTGGAGGCATTATTAACCACAAGTATGCAGCATTTTTAGTGATGCGTGGTGGGAGAGATGAGGAGGAGGCGTATAGTTTCAGCTAAAAAAACAAGCAGAAGTAGAAGGAATATTCACTCATTTATCATGTTTTATTATGGTTCTGCAGAGGAACCTTGTTTGGTGTTTCAGGCTCATATAGACCCTCTGCAGTCAATAGTTTCAAAGTGAAATGTACAAATATTCCTGGAAATGATGCAGTGTTGTTCTGTAGTAAGTCTGTTTCTGCAGTTAGGCCACATCTGTTTTCACTGGGGGGGCGGGCCGATTTACTGACATCTCTGCTCTGAAT
The DNA here is from genome assembly GCA_903066815.1 of Brachyrhaphis roseni. Classification (NCBI taxonomy): domain Eukaryota; kingdom Metazoa; phylum Chordata; class Actinopteri; order Cyprinodontiformes; family Poeciliidae; genus Brachyrhaphis; species Brachyrhaphis roseni. Next base: position 11,345 of record CAEFZY010022428.1, on the reverse strand, counting down.
CATCACGCTGCCTCATCTCATTGCTGGTTAAAGGCCTGATCATGTTAACATGAGTTCTGTTTGAAACGTGGCTGCTGGGTAAATCTCTCTAAGCAGACGGTTTGTTGTAGCTGGATACAAAAGCTTTGATGCTTTTTTTTTGTTGTTCTGCAGGAGGTTATATCTGTTCTGTTTGCATATTTTTAAAATTGTTTATTTTAAACAATTATGTGAAGAATTGTTTGTTCCTCTTGGTTTTCTTCCCATTTTCCCGCATCCCATCCTGAAAGTTGATTGTTTTTAGAGGCTTGTCTGTGATAAACCAACACAAAATAGTGGATAATTGTGAAGAGGAAGGAAAGTGATTCATGATACAAACAAATTCCCAAGTGCATTTGGAGTCAATGCTTTGAAACCACCTTTCTCTGTAAATACTTTGGGGTATCGTCCAAACTTTTCCATTTTTATCCATTCTTCTTTGCAAAATATCTTAGTCACAGACAGACTGAATGGAGATGGAGTTAAATTTAAAGTTTTGACAGATTCTCAGTTCGATTTTGGTCTGGACTCACAATGTAAAATTTAACCCGGTGCTCGAGGGTTGTTGTCTTTCAAAGGCAGATATGATTTGAACTAAAATAAGTGCATTAGCATTAGCTTCTGGTAAATTGCTTTAGGGTTAGCACAACTAATTATTTTGTAAGCAGTGCCGTCAACTATCATTTTGCTTTCATTTCACAAGTTTGCACTTCTGTGTCGCTATTAAATTCTAATAAAAGAGGGATCGAGTTCAAGGTGTGTACAAACCTTTCACAAGGGTCACCTCAGAACCTCCTCAACAGATATAGGAACCACACCCAGGAGCCCAAAGAACCATATGGGCTTTTATTATTTAAAAAAATATATTTATATTATTTTCTTTTTAAAATTTTACATTATGTTTTTACATTTCTTTTTTGTAAGCAAGTTTAATAACTTTATTTTAAAAACAAAAATAAAATAGCTTCTCTTTCATTATAGAATTAAATCATGTTAATAATTTATGCTAAATAAACACATTTGTTTCATGTAGCTTTTGTATCTTCAAACAAAGTTTGTTTACCTGGACCAAGGCAAAATGGCTCCCTGGGTCACAAAGGATCCCTGACCTCACTTATGTCACAAATAGAACATATAAACCACCACCTGTTCATCAGACTGCCCTAATGTGGCAGCAACACGCTACTACACATAGCTGTGCCATTTCTCCTGCTTTTCTTGCATATTTATTTCTATTTTGAGGCTGATTAGCTGCAACAGGCTTCAATAAAAAACCGAGAGTGCATGTTCAAAGGTCGCGTCTTGTCCACATTGGCTGCTACAGTGTGTCCAAAATCCTATTTATATCCTAACATTCCAGCAGTTTTCACACTGCATGACCTTTAGCACGCTGAATAAACTGATTCTCTTTGTATCTTAAGAGCTTCTTGTGCCTTTGTGTGACTGTGTGGGCAACACTTCTCAGAAATGGAAAAGCTTCAAAGCAGCATTTACCTCCAGAGAGAGGGCATTAGAGAGCTGCTCCACCTACACGGCTGGTTCCGCAGCGAGTGGACTCGGATCCTGCTCAGACTCTGCTCCATTAGTGATCCACGCTGGAATCTGCTGCTGTTTCACTTTTACATCCACACATCAGTCATTCCCAGATTCCAGTTCTCTTTCCCGACAGCAGGGCCAGTCATTTCCTCTGAATGATGATCCACTGCTCCCTGTTCTCATTATCTGACTCATTTTTAGCTCATTAAATCACCATGCAGGATTCTGTCTCTGTAAATCAGGCTACAAAATCCCACCACAGGAACAACAACCCCTATCAAAAGAATTTAAAGGGGACTTATTAAGCAAAATTCACAATATTCATGTTTTTGTACTTCCATTTGGGTTTCTACTTCATCTAGACACACCAAGCATAAAAACACACCTAACCGTTTTTTGGCAATAGGTTATTATTTGTTTGATGTTGGGAAAAAAACTAGCCATTTCACAAACCTTCTGATTGTAACTTCACAAATCAGCAGAAACTGCCACTCACCTAGCAACCCCAGCGAAGTCCAACCTGTCACCGAACAGCTGGTCAGCAGGTCACCTAAAACCAAAATTATGGACGACCAAATCCAAAAATAAAAACAGAAATATAAAAATTACCTAATAAATAAATAATAATTTTAAATAATTTTAAAAAGAAGAACTTTTCTTTATGTCTTATAATTTATTTGGCATTCATTTTTATTTTTTCAACTTAATTCCAACAAATGACATTTTTACGCTCATAATTAAAATTTTCTGTTTTTCTTTTACTTACAGATGCAGTTGTGTCTCTTTAATTATTTTTCCCCACAATTCCTTTGATTTTAATTTCTTCTTTTTACATTTTTCTGTCTCCTCTTTTTACTTCACCACATGTATCTCTGCCTCATTATGCAAATAATTAGGGGCAGTGTCTCAAGACTTCAACTGCTACCTGTTGGTTGGGTAGTATTACACTACTCATAGCCCAAACCTATGAATCTACAAAATGCATATATAAATTTAAATTAATTGGTGCATTTCAAGTGTATCAATTTACTTACTGAAACTTTTATATGCTTCTGCTTTTATTTTTAATTATGTCAGTTGTGGTACTATGTGTACAATGGCTACCATTCAGAAACCAATTGCATTCTTGTTGGTTGTACAGGAGGCTTCACTTGTGCTTTTCAAAGATGTACGGTTGTATAATTGCATCTTTGTTTGTGGCCATTTTCTCATGCATCTGTAAATGTTGAATTGTGGGGGAGTGGCCAGCAGCAACTTATTTGGATTTAAAGTGACAGAGCCCTAAAACAACTCCTTCTGAAAAGAGCTCAAAATAGCCAAAACTGAGCAGATTAAAATCTTATTTTATAAGAATGATTTTGCCCAAAACATGTTTTGTGTAACCCATAGACTTATCCTAACCTGTTAAAGGAAGCATAGGTCTCTTTGTTCTTAGTCAGAGCTGATGACTCGACTAAATGAGACTAGCAGTCGTTGTCTCTGACGTTTCATCTCCACTGAGTCTGTAGGAGAGCTGACAGAAGCTGAGAACTCACTGGCTGGTTTTGTAACATCATCTGTTTGACTTGTGTCCAAGAGGCCCAAAGGGAAATTTTTTTTTTTCTATTTTGAGCCATTTAAACTCACTGGAACTGTCTTGGACTGTGCTGCTCCTCTGATCCTGCAAACCCATGTGCTTGGCCAATTTACATTCCTCACAGCAGCTGATCCATTTCATAGTTGAAAGATTGTAAAACTGATTTAAAGGAAAGAAATTCTCATCCAGAATACATCCAAAAAAAGCAATCTTTTGTGCATGTGAAGAAGGGATTAATGATGTGCACGAGAAAGCAGACTCGGGTCCAAACAGTGTCTTGGCCTGTTTTGTTGAGTGTTCTAATTGAAAAAATGAACTGGGATTTAGGATTGGAAATACGGGTCTGCAGTAAACCAATGTAGACAAGCTTCTGGTGATTTATTTGTAGTGTAAAAATCAGACTATAAATTTACCTCCTCCCGTCCATCCATTGACTATAGCAGGGATCTGCAACCTGTGGTTCCTAATAACTTTGGCAAGTAATTATTAAGAATTTATTTTGTAAAATATCTCATTAATAAATGCAGATTAGCAGATCTTTATACTACTAGTTTTTGTGAATTCATTTTTTTTTTACTTTATTTTGCAAGCGATGTAAATTAAATTCTATAAAATTCAAAAGTTAAATTTAAGAAAATGTATTCATTTACTTTTATTGAAAAATTTGATGATTTTTCAAAAGTAAGTAGATTTTTTTTCCCATTTAAAAATCTTTTAATAGACATTGTAACTAAATGCTATTTTATTTTGAAGAGAGATGTAGATTTTGAGGCTCTGTTGTACTGAATACTATTGGAGACCAAAGTTGCAACACTTGTTACGTTTTCAGCTGGTGAGTCTCACTTTCAGGCTGCACTGTGTCAAATGAAACAAGCCCTTTGAAAAACCTTTTTCTCTCCTTGCCTGTGGTGGCGCTGCACCAGGGAACCACTGAAGGAAACGACATGAAAAACTCTGAAGAAGACAAGGAGCGCAACTCCCTCCTTTATCAAATGTAAACAAAAATGGATTGGCGTCAGATTTTAGTGGTTGTAGGATTTCTCTTACGTCTCTGATAAAACACCATGAACCATCTCTGCTGCTAGACTCTTGCATTTGTTTTGGCTGTTTTTATACTATACTGTAGATTTGACTTTTACTTGAGTAATTTTATTATGAACTGTCACTTCTCCTACTTGAATAAAATTTCTGTGTACTATACCCATTGTGAGTAAACTTTGCTCAATGAAGAACAAGCTTGTTAAACCAACAATTCATCGACTGACCAATTATTTTGGTCAGTTACTCAGGACTTGACCAGTCTTTTTACCAAATACTTTTTTATATTTGAGTACTTTCTTGGACAGGTTCTTTTGACTTTTACTGGAATAAAAATGAAGTAGAGCTACTCTTACATTAGTACATTTTCTGGGTGCCCACTTCTACCAAATAAGAAATGTTGACTGAAATGAGAAAACTACAAGTGAAATTATGACTAACAAACTTTAACTTTTCACATTTTTTATTACTAGACTCTGGCAATAAATGGTGGAAGTCAGAAAAATTCATGTAGTCTGGGTTTATCCAGCATCAGCGTCCTTATCTGTTTTTCTCATGAACATGACACCACAGTATTTCAGTGAAGGACCAGCAGGGTTTTCACTCAGGTTAGACTCATAAATTGTTACTCACCTGTCCTTCAACCCTCCTTGTGTCTTTACATTATTTCCCCCCCTCCCTTCAGGTCACAGACTGCTCCCACCGAGATAATGACGGGGGGATGCTGCCTGGTTGCCATGGTTCTGCTCCCTGTAGGGGTGTTAGTGTGTACCAGAGGGGGGTTGGGATTGATTTGTCTTGGCAACAGTTTTATTGAACAGCAGATTCTCTCTCCTGCCAGACAAAACGGCTTTTTGTTTCTAAATCCGACATCGGGAGGGAAAAGCATTCAGCTGACATCAGATTAACATACAAAATCAGCATGAAGAGCAAATATACCAGAGTTGGGAAGAAACAAGTTGAATTGGTGGTCATTTTCCTGAAAAACTATGTTGAATTGTTAGTATATCAGTCTGTTGCACAGAAAGTGTCAGTCTAGATGGTATGAACATGTCAAACATAGTATTTGACATGGTTGTATTCATCATTGTTTGATTTGTAATCATTTTTTTTAACATACTTTATCTAATTTTCGATTTTATTTTATTTATTTTTTTGCTTTTCTACTAAAGAAATTAGAAATGACAGAAAATGTTTTCAAAAAGTGACTTTTATTTCAATCATCTCTTCTGTGAGTTTTACAACAGAGTGTCAGGCTATAAGAATTTTTGTTTATTTACGGGAATATAGTCATAATATTAGCACAATAAAAAACTATTTCACCAGACGAACTCCTTAAAAATACAAGAAAAAAGTATTTTTTTAATGAGAAAGCTCAGTTTGTGTGGTTCTTTCTTTTAAATACACCTGTTGTTTTCCCAACATGTTTCAAAGTCCTGCTTCTGATAATAATTTGATGCTGATGTGTTAAAAGACAAAGTATTACCTTATCTGTAACCTTATCTGAAACGGATACCAGAGTATAACTTCACAAGGTGCCCATAGTTCATGTATTAACATCACTGAACTGCACTGATGAAAAATAATCCAAATTATTCAAAAATTAAATATTCAAAACCCAAGAATTTAATATTTTTGAACATATAAACTAGTTTTGAACATACAAAGTCTGCATTTATATTGAAAACTATCTGCTCCGAGCTATAAAAGGATGAATTGACCTTCACGTGTATTTGGAATAAAATGTAGATGCTCTGCTCAGTGAAAGTGCCTGTTAGAGACGAGAGTTTTGTCTGATTGGATGCGCATCGCTCTGATGAAAACGTTCTGGATGGAGCTTGATTAGTTGATGAACTCAGCCCTCCTCTGTCTTCATTATTCAACTCATATTTCATCGTTCCATCTTGACATTTTTTCCACTTTTCTCTGCGATTGTTTTCTTCCTCTCATGAGGTGTCCTCTCTTTTTCCACTCATCTTCCTCCTCAGCTGCTTTCAGACAAACACACACACAGCAGTTTCTAGGTCATGAGGACTTTAAATGAATAATAAGGTGCTGTCTGCTTTAAAGAGAATTATTTATAGACAGAGACTCATGCTCTGTCACCATCTCAGTTCTAAACTCTTCCGTCTTTTGTCTCAGGCTGTTTTTGTTTGTCATCTCTTCATTTCCTAACAGCCTGTTTGTTTCTGCCTGTGGGACTCTTCTGTTGCCTCTCATTCTTCTGTAACTGTTGTAGTGATAATAACGGCAGATACAAACTGCATATGTTGATGGATAAACACTCAGCGTAAGTGTTGTTGAAATATTCAAGCCAGACTTCGATCTTTTGTCTCACTCATGTTCTGTACATTTTAAGATCATCTCAACTCCTGAGCTCAAGGAAGGAGCTGATGTTGTGCTGACAAATGACAGCTAACTTTCTAAAGAATACTTTGCAGTTTGCATTATGTTGCAGCTTTTTGTTACAAAGACAAGTTTTATTCCCATATTTTTTGTGGATGGGAAATGGAGCGTGGGGGCTTGTAAAGTTAATCCCAGAATCCTGTGGTGTAGAAACTACTGAATTAATATTTTGACATAAGTTAAGCTAATAAACTTATTAGCTCATTAATGTTAAAAATGAGCAAAAACAATCAATGCAGCAGTATATACAACTACTAAGCTGAACTCCATACATGAAGGATTCTGAGGAAAAATGTTAAAGAATTAGTTGCTAAATAGCTAACACAATTGGTGCTAGGCTAAGCTAATAGATGGCTATAAAAAAAGAAAGCAAAAAACGAAGCACTTCACCATCAGATGCTAATTTAGTCCAATAGGCTAAAATGGAGCCAACTCATCAAAGAATACTGAAATACTCTCAAGAAGCTGAACTGTCAATCAGCTTTAGCATAATTTAAAATCTGTAAAGCTATGGAAACAAAAAAGTAGGATTGTAGCTCCAACTAGGTGATTCTTAAACATCTAGAATCTTCTCTGTCACATGCATAAAGACTCCACATTTTACTCAGGCCAGGATTTCAGTTGATACTTTATATAAAAACTTTCAGAAAGGTTTTGGTATGTAACAGTCAAGCTTGGTTGGATGTTTTCAAGACAGTCTGGCTTCAAGGCTGTGATTGGTTCTGATTAAGGTCCAGCCATTCTTGCTTGTTTTTCTCTTGATCATCTTTCTTTTTGCACTCACCAGTAAGACGCAACAACTCACCAGTAATTTGGATTGCCTATAGGCAATCCAAATTACCTATAGGCAATTTGGATTGCCTATAGGCAATCCAAATTACTGGTGAGATAAATCAAGAATGATAAATCGTGTTGACTCCAAGATGTCTGTTTCATTACCCTAACAGGAGTAAATACAGCTGAGTGTGGGGCAGAGGTTTCTGCTGACATTATAATGAGAGAGGAAAACAAGAGAGAGACAAAAGCTGCAAAGTGATTCTGCAGAAACAGGATGGAGGGCGGCGAGCTGAGGTCAGCAGGAAGTCAGAGTATGACCAAACTAAAGCTTCAGGCTCACACAGTGTAAGGTTGGCTGATAATCCTCACACAGAAGCACATGGCATGCAGTCATCTGCAATTCAAACTCTATACTTTTATAGAACTTTTCATGGAGATTACATTGGCAGGGAGAGATTGATCTGCAAAAAAATCAAGAACTAAATCTGATTTTAAAAAATTAAGATTCTTTAAATGACAAACATTTGACTAATTAAAATATAGCATAGAACAGACAGCAGTAATAGGCAGTAATTGATCAAATTGAAGGAAACTGACTTTAAATCTTGTTTACATCACAGAGCTAAACAATGAATGGTTACAACACTGTTTATAGCAACATGAAGGCAGCAAGTGACATGAAAATTATGTAAAAGTGTTTAAAAAGGAAAGAGTCGTTTTTAATGTACTTAAGGCCACTCTTAGTTAGTTTGTGAATAATGTATTTTTTGTACATGCTTTGACTAATATCAAGTTGTATTTTAATTCCATTTTTACTTTAATGACTCTTAGGTTTTTTTTCTTCCTTTACTATCCATATTGTATTTGAACTGGGTTTTGATATCTGTAGTTTTGATTTGAAATTGTTGTCGTACTATACCTGCCAGTCTTGGCCAGGTCTCTCATGTCAAGAGATTCTTTATCTCAATGAAACATACCTACTTACATAACGGTTACATATGTACACACACATATAGGGAGGTAGACGTTAGGTTTCGATATCAGGGGTCTCTCACTTCAATTCCAGGATGTGTTTAATTTACTGTCTCATTCTGATGGACTTTAGAAGATATTTATTAAACGATAATCATGTTTATCCCATTTTATTCTGACATCAGTCACAGATTATCAACAAATTCTTGAATATGTCTTGATGAAGAAAAAATGTAAAAGTTATACTCTTCTTTAACTAAACATACATAAACAAATGTGTTGACTGTTTCTACCTCTTCTGGGTTTTTATCAGGAAGTTGCTGATTAGCTCAGTGATTTTCTGTAACCGCTGCGTTTCTAATGAATCTTTGCCTAATCACCAGCCCCTCTCTGTGTTTCAACAGGGCCTTGTACACCTATGAGGATGAGAGTAATAACCTGACACTGGCTGCATCCGGAGGTAAGCGTTTCCATCTCTTTTATTTCCCCTCACACATGTGGTCTCTGCTGGGACTCCCTCAGGAGGAATGCATCGCTGTTATAATTTCCGTGTTTTAAATGGAAAATTAGACGCGAGGTGGTAAAGCTAATGAGCTCTCCGGGTTCTCCATCGAAACGTCAAACATTACCAAATATTTCTGACCTAGATTCTAGTGTAATTATCTTAGTACACTTGAAATAAGACAAAACTAACTTCCAAGTAACTTTAAAGCAAGATATAGACGCTTGTTTTCTTTGTTAGTACTTAGGTAATAACAAAGCAATTATTTGTATTGATTAAAAAGTATTAGTTCCACTGGCAGATTATTTCACTTAAAACATTTTCCCATGTTTTCTCATATTTGCACCAGACACTAAACCAAAAATACTTGGTAAGATTCTGTTTTTGTAGTGCACTGCTGCTAACAGACCAAGGCTTCGTCTTTGTATTTGATTCATTCTCGATTCACGAGGCCATGTTGACACTGCAACTGTTGTGTGAATGCATGGTTCCTCATAAATTAGCAAATGTGCATATGGACCAAATGCTTCATTACCAGAGGAGAGAAAACTGCTGAAGCTCAGGTTTGTTATAAAATGTTCCACATTGGCAACAAATAGATCACTGAAAGCAGATCTGTTATCATACATTTACGCAGCTATATTTGCTTTCAGCCTGAAAAGAAGCTCCTGCTTTTGTTTGTATTACACAACAGTGCCTGTCTGCACAGCTATAGAGAAGCATTACCTCATATTGCCCTGCTTTCAGTAATATTTAGATGCTGTCCACTGTGTCTGTGCCAATGGCGTAGTAGAGAGTGCACAAGTAAATGCAATACGAATATGAACATTTGGAAGAGACCTAAAGCTAATCCAGAACCAGGAAGTTCAGCTATCTGCTTCAACCAGCAGGGGGCAACCTGTTGTATCATACCCAAAGAGCTGGAGTTTTTATATGCTGCTTTAACTTGACACATTACAAAGAAAACCTCAGTGTGTTTTACTGGGATTTTATGTGACAAATCAACACTAAGTAGTGCAAAGTAGAAGGAGAATTATGCAAATCTCTCCTCAAAATGTAAATGTAAATACCCCAGGTCGTACCACCAAGCATTTCAGGGTTTCAGCAACTTTGCATACCTTCAGCTTGGATTGGATGGAGAACATCTGTAAACACAGATGTTAAAAGTATTGACAGATTCTCAACTGAACTTTGGTCAGGACTTTGAACCATTTAAACACAGAAATATTGGGGTGTCCATGCATACTTAAAAAATCTTAAATTTATCAATCTAAATGTAAGGTCTTAAAATGTCTTATTTTCTTTTTAAAAAGTGAGTTTGTGTTAATTTTATCTTGACAGGGCTATTTCATCTCATCAATTCTATGTTGTTGTTTTAGTGAGACTTTTCTGTCAGGTGAAAGTGTGAGTCGGACTCAGATGTCTTCATGGCATTCTGTGACTTGAGGCAGTTTAGGCTAGCTGCTAATATACCTAGCTAGCTCATGTTTTGTGTCTGTCATGGGTGGATGCAAATTTATTGCCTGTTGGCTGGACGAAGTTTGTACATTTCTGTGGAGACATAGGTCTTACATTTCATTCATAATGTTCTGAAAAAGGTCTTCAATTTGAGTTGGTGAAACCTGCAGACAGGTGGTGGTAACTTGTTGAAGCAACTCTATTGAGTTTATTTTATTTGGTTGAATCATAGCATGTTGTGGGCCTTCCACAGAGCCAGTGTGGAAGGTCCAAAGAGCCACTTGCAGCTCTGGAGCATCAGGTTGCAGACGCCTGAGCAAGAGGAACCAAAAGCCTCTCCTCTGTTCTGTCCTGCAGGAGGAGGTCTGGCAGAGATCACACTGACCTTCGACAGCAGCAGTGTGATGTACGGCTTCTGCAGCCTGAAGGAGCCCACTGCTGCTCTGCCACGATACATCCTCATCAACTGGGTGAGTCGCTGTTTGAGGGGGAGACAGGAGGGGTGGGGAAGTGAGGCAGAAATGTCCTTCGGTGTGTTGAAAGACGGATGTCCAGGTTAGAAGGACTCGCAGCACATTTTTAATTTAGTAGCTTATCTTTCAGGGATTGATCTAAACATAATTCAGGGCACAGCTGCTGCAGATCTGATGGATTGATTCATCAAGGTGTTGTCATGCTTTCACAATAATCTAGATTTAAATATGTGTGATTGCTCTACTTGATTTTTAAATACATAGAAAACAAAAAGCTAAGAGCGTCCAAACAAGAATCAATAAAACATGCTTTTGTTTAGATTTTTCTTGGAAATCACTATACTTAAATATCTGGAGATGGAAACAAGAGTTTGCATGTTCTCCCTGTGCATCTGTGGGTTCTCTCCGGGTACTCCGGCTTCCTCCCACAGTCCAAAAACATAACTGTCAGGTTAATTGATCTTTCTAAAAAAATCTCCCTAGGTGTGAGTGTGTGTGTGCATGGTTGTTTGTGTCATAAGGTGTGGGTGAGGTGGTGAGGCAGACGCCAGGAGACCCAGGTAGGTGAATGATGGTGGATTTAATAAAC
>CAEFZY010022420.1:0-29842 GCA_903066815.1 Brachyrhaphis roseni | reverse complement strand
AACGTCGTCTTTTCTTGCTAGCCAACGTCGTCTCTGCTTGCTAGCAAACGTCGTGTTTTCTTGTTAGCCAACGTCGTCTCTTCTTGCTAGCAAACGTCGTCTATTCTTGCTAGCCAACGTCGTCTCTGCTTGCTTGCAAACGTCGTCTCTTCTTGCTAGCCAACGTCGTCTCTTCTTGCTAGCTAACGTCGTCTCTTCTTGCTGGCAAACGTCGTCTTTTCTTGTTAGCCAACGTCGTCTCTGCTTGCTAGCAAACGTCGTGTTTTCTTGTTAGCCAACGTCGTGTCTTCTTGCTAGCAAACGTCGTCTCTTCTTGCAAGCCAACGTCGTCTCTTCTTGCAAGCCAATGTCGTCTCTTCTTGCTAGCAAACGTCATCTCTGCTTGCTACCCAACGTCGTCTCTTCTTGCTAGCAGACTTCGTCTCTGCTTGCTAGCCAACGTCGTCTCTGCTTGCTAGCAAACGTCGTGTTTTCTTGTTAGCCAACATCGTGTCTTCTTGCTAGCAAACGTCGTCTCTTCTTGCAAGCCAACGTCGTCTCTTCTTGCAAGCCAACGTCGTCTCTTCTTGCTAGCAAACGTCGTCTCTGCTTGCTAGCAAACGTCGTCTCTGCTTGCTAGCAAACGTCGTCTCTGCTTGCTAGCAAACGTCGTCTCTTCTTGCTAGCCAACGTCGTCTTTGCTTGCTAGCAAACGTCGTCTCTTCTTTCTAGCAAACGTCGTCTCTTCTTGCTAGCAAACGTCATCTCTGCTTGCTAGCCAACGTCGTCTCTTCTTGCTAGCAAACTTTGTCTCTGCTTGCTAGCCAACGTCATCTCTGCTTGCTAGCAAAGGTCGTGTTTTCTTGTTAGCCAACGTCGTGTCTTCTTGCTAGCAAACTTCGTCTCTTCTTGCTAGCAAACGTCGTCTCTGCTTGCTAGCAAACGTCGTCTCTTCTTGCTAGCCAACGTCGTCTCTGCTTGTTAGCCAACGTCGTCTTTGCTTGCTAGCCAAAGTCGTCTTTGCTTGCTAGCAAACGTCGTCTATTCTTGCTAGCCAACGTCGTCTCTGCTTGCTAGCCAACGTCGTCTCTTCTTGCTAGCCAACGTCGTCTCTGCTTGCTAGCAAACGTCGTCTCTTCTTGCTGGCAAACGTCGTCTTTTCTTGCTAGCCAACGTCGTCTCTGCTTGCTAGCAAATGTATTGTTTTCTTGTTAGCCAACGTCGTGTCTTCCTGCTAGCAAACGTCGTCTCTTCTTGCAAGCCAACGTCGTCTCTTCTTGCTAGCAAACGTCATCTCTGCTTGCTAGCAAACGTCGTCTCTGCTTGCTAGCAAAGGTCGTCTCTGCTTGCTAGCAAACGTCGTCTCTTATTGCTAGCAAACGTCATCTCTTCTTGCTAGCAAACGTCGTCTCTGCTTGCTAGCAAACGTCGTCTCTTCTTGCAAGCCAACGTCGTCTCTGCTTGCTAGCAAACGTCGTCTCTTCTTGCTAGCCAACGTCGTCTTTGCTTGCTAGCAAACGTCGTCTCTTCTTTCTAGCAAACGTCGTCTCTTCTTGCTAGCAAACGTCATCTGTTCTTGCAAGCTAACGTCGTCTCTTCTTGCTAGCCAACGTCGTCTCTGCTTGCTAGCAAACGTCGTCTCTTCTTGCTGGCAAACGTCGTCTTTTCTTGCTAGCCAACGTCGTCTCTGCTTGCTAGCAAACGTCGTGTTTTCTTGTTAGCCAACGTCGTGTCTTCTTGCTAGCAAACGTCATCTCTGCTTGCTAGCCAACGTCGTCTCTACTTGCTAGCAAGCTTTGTCTCTGCTTGCTAGCCAACGTCATCTCTGCTTGCTAGCAAAGGTCGTGTTTTCTTGTTAGCCAACGTCGTCTCTTCTTGCAAGCTAACGTCGTCTCTGCTTGCTAGCAAACATCGTCTCTTCTTGCTCGCCAACGTCGTCTTTGCTTGCTAGCAAACGTCGTCACTTCTTGCTAGCAAACGTCGTCTTGGAGGAAAGACACTGATGGAACATCTGTGGAGAAAAATACAATAGAAATGTTGGTTAAAAGGTGGTAGCACAAAAAGCTGAAATAAGAAAAAGGAGAGTAAAACACACTTTCCCCATCAAAAAATATTTAAGCTCGGTAAAAAGAAAGTCCTCAAAACCTCAGACTTGAAAACTGATTTTATAATTTCACAGGTACTAAACACAAAGTGCACATAGAAATTTTACAAAAACAGTCAGTAAGGTAAGACATATAAACATGTGATAAATAGGTCATTGTAAAAAATAAATAAATAAAATGTGCTGAACACTAAACTATGCATTGTTCTACCTGTTCTCACCAGAGAGATCTTCCCAAACTCCAAATACTTTTTCAGCCAATCAGGACAAGTTTGGATGATGTAGTTCTTTGTCTTTGCCATCTTCATTTTATCATTGTCCCATTTGTTTTTGGTGATGAAAGCCTGAGATACTGGAGCAGACCATCTCTCTGTTTTCAGATCAAATGCTATGAAGTTTTACTGTTGAGAGAGTTAAACAAGCTATTTTTCATACAATGTTTCCTTTATGTGCTGCATGGTGCCACATTTGGTAACACTGTTATTGCCTTGCAACAAGAAGCTGCTAACCTTGAGTAAGAAACATTCTACATCTCCTGACATGCAGTTGCAAATGAATGTCAAAGAAAAGAGTTACATTATCGAGACAGTTTTACTTGCAATGAGTACAGGGTATTTATCCACATCAATCGTTCTCCAACCCTGTCATTACAAGATCTTCTCGTTTTGGTAACAGAAATATGGTCTTGCTCTGTCTTCTGCAATTCAGAAATTTTAATGGTAAAGAATTTCTTCCTCTTCTGGACAGCCAGGAGGTTCTGGGTTTTTCCACACTTATGAAATAAGTTCAGCACATATGGAGAGACATTTCAGCCAAAATTAAATAAATACATATATAGGGAAAATAAATAAATGAGTAAAATAAATAAAATTAGTAATTGGCATCTTTATTCCAATTTATATTTATTCATTTAAACAATTATTTATTCCCAGATTTATTTCTGGCTGGCCTTTTTTTATTTCCCTATTTTCCTTTTCCATTTATCTATTTTTCATTTAACTTTTTCATTTCTACGCCATCATTTGCATGCGCTAAAAACAACAATGTAAAAGAAACAAAACCTTATTGTTTTTTTTTCTCCTTACAGGGAAATTGTGTCCTACAGAACGGTCAAACATCAGTTGTTCCTGTTATTCCAGAGGTTGCAGAAGAAGAGAAGAGCAGATCCTGAAGTGATCGACGGTTAGGATTTGTGTTCCCTGTGATATTATTCACCAACAATAATGTAGCTTATTAGCACGATGTTACATAAAACCTTAAAGATAAAATGTACACTTCCAACCCTTGTGATTTATAAAGCAACAGTTTTAACAGTTGTACTCTGTGTTTTTCTTTCTTCTTAAAACTTTAACATACGTAATAAAAGCTGGAGGATGGTTTAGTGTGGAGGATCGGTTTAGCATGATGTGGTCTGATTGCGTCTTAATGTGACTTTTGCTATGAGATTTTATGGAGGTTCAGTCGTGTCCAGTAATAGCGGATCAAGCTCTATCTTGGTAGAATTATATTTCTACATGTCAATGTATTTACTATCATTTGTAATAAAGTGATGCCAACACCACAAATTCAGCAGTGATGAATCTGATCTAGTCATTTTGAAGATGGAAAGATTCAATGTTGTGCTGATTCTGAGTAACTGAATGACTTTTTTTCATTTTACAGTTCAATCATAGAGGTTATTCGTTTTGTGGTTGTCCTAGTCTAAGAAAGAAACAAACAAGGAAGGCAGCAAATGTATATGTTGGTTCCACAGGCTTCCACTAAAAATATGGATAAAATCACTCATTACAGGGTAAAAGTAATTTGAAGAGGGAGAAACATATAAACAAGTCAAGTCAATGACACTATGCAATCTACACTTTTAACTTGGACAACTTAACTTTTTTTTTACTGACTTAAATAATACATTTAAATCGCTGTGCTGTTTGATAAGTAGAATAGAAATGACTTTTTGGTAAATTATCTTGAGATTATCTATTGAAAATTAGTGTTATATAAATCAACTGAATTGAATTTAGAAATGTTACAATTTGCCCAACTGACTGGACTGAAAGGAAATGATACAATGTTTTATAGGTTGATGAAAGCAAAGATTGGTTTTTTTTTGTTTGTTTGTTTTTTTTGTAACATCAAAAGTTCATTTTTGAGGCAAAACTAAGAAATTGTGCAATTTATTCCAAAACATTTTCTATATACTGTAGGTTTGTGTCTGAGCAGGTAAAAGTCATCCCTTCCAATAATATGAAGCTATTCACAGGAACTGTAGTCTTACAACTCAATAGCAGTTAAGGTTTTATTTACGAAGCAATTTTCTAAGACAAAAAAATAAAAAATATTATGTACAACTTAATCTAAACATTTTATGAGGAGGTTTTGTAATGTTTTGTAAAGCCATAAAGGATTTCAAGCTAAAAATAAAAAAGTATATTTTCCTTGTTTAAGATGGTTTTTTTTGTTTTTTTTTTAGCTTGAAATCTTTTATGATTCTTTATACAAAACTGGAAGAGGTCTCGGAGGGGCCAGCAGGAGGAGCCAAAGAGTCACTGGGAGGAGCCACTTGCTGGGGCTGCTGCAGCAGGGGACACTAAGACCTTAACTGTGAGAGATGTTACTGGAACTGATGGAGATGAAGGGGCTGTGGTGAATTATTTTTCTCTGAATAAAAGCATCGTAGAGCTCAAAGACAGTTTCTAATATAAATGAGTCATATTTGAACTGCTCGAAAAGTTGGCAAAAATCACCCTCTGAAACTATCAAAAATGTTAGTCTGATGCACCAGAGAAACTTTGGAATCTTCAAAAGGATGCTTTGGAGTTATGGATGAGATTGAGTCAGCCAGGGGTTGGTGTGAGAGACATGTGTTTCATCTTATAATCAGATTGTAGTTCTAGTTCCTCCAGCAACAGTGGAGAGGGCAGGACCTCAATGTCCTTGTACAAGTCCCTCTGTGCCAACTTTAACTGCTGCTGGATCCATCTCTCTTGGTCAGTTATGTCCATAATGCCTTGTCCTTTCTCTGAAGCCGCTAACCTCACCTCTGTTTGGCCCGGTCCTTCGGTCATGATTTGTTGTTGAAGAATGATGAAGATGGAAACAGGACCCAGGTTGGTGCAATAATGATGGTTTTAATGATGAAATACAAAAATTCATGCACAGGTGAGCAGAAAGTTAGGAGCTCAGAACTGGTAGCAACAGGAAGAACTAAAAAAAAAACCCAGACAGGCACTGGGAAGAACAGGCTGACACGACAAACAACAGTTTTGACAAGGACCGGACAAGCAGCAGGGAACAAAGGTGGGTTTAAATACACAAGGGGTAAAGGGTAGATGGAACACCATAAAGACTCAATTAACTGAAAACAACACAGAAACCTAAATTAATACATAGAGAAACCAAATCCGTACAATGTGGCTGTTTTGCAACTGCAGAACTTGGTATATTTCATAAAATAGGTGGTATCATGAGAAAATATGTAACAATACTGAAGTAACATCTTAGGACATCAGCCTGGAAGTTAAAGCTTGGGAACAGACTGGTTTTCCAAATGGAGAAAAACCTTAAGCTTATAGAGCCAAAGTTGAAATTGGATTAAGTCAATGTCTTGGTGTGGCCATCACAAAGTCCTGATCTCCTCTGGGAAGATCTTAAAATGCATGTGTGAGTGAGGCAGTCTGCAAAATGGACTCTGATCTGCCAGGAGTGATGGGCCAGAACTCCAGTAGTTGAGGAAAGTTATGAAAAAGAATATCTAAGAAATGTTCTCACCACGTTTTTGGGCATTAAAAAAATAGAAATAATTTGGGTTATTCTAACTAAACTAAAAAGAGAAAAGTTTGTTCTGATTTAATGTCAATGAACAAACTATGTGTATGTCTTTTTATTCAGTATTAAGTAAATATGTGGTTTCAACTTTAGCTCTGCTGTTATGCTGCCAAATAGGCTCCTTGTCTCCAATTTTACATAATTTGCTTTTAACTTTCCATTCTCTCTGGGATTTATTTACTCTTCTAAATAGGTGCTATTTCAGGTCAGCCAACCTTTTTAGCTGTGACAATTTCCTGGAGAGTCATCAGCTGAGATTATACTTCCAAAAGGTTAACTTTCTTCCATAGATTTTGCACTTTATGACTGTCAGTGTTGAACTCTATCTCTCTCCAGACAAAACCATTAACTGAGATTTGGCTGTAACTATGTGCTCTCTTCCATGCTATGAACTGGTAACTGGCTCAGAGTTAATCTGTTTAGCTTGTTTTTCTCCTAGTTTACTAAAGGAACTTTTGCCTGTGCTAAATATAGGGCAGTATTCCTACATCAACTCTTCTGTTTCTTTCTTGTCTGCTCTGCGACAAGAGTGGTTTTGAGTGGTTTTAATTAAAAACAAAATAAAAATTAAAGACAGACATAATAAACAAGACCTAAAAGTGAAAATATGTAATTTACCCAAAACCAAACTATTTAACACAAACCTGTCTAGAAATTAAATGTAGATGTGTAATCATCACTGTGATGCAAAACTTAACCAAGTTCATATCTGATAGGTAGAATAATGTATTGATAGCTGATTAGATCAGAACAGTTTAACACACAGAAACACAACATGTTATATTACACTGCATATACATCTGCAGTCAGCATCTCCAGAGATAAAAATGTGTTTGATTTAGGCAGATTTAAACCCCAACTGTCAGAGTTACTGTGTTTGGATGAATATCTGAGCTTTGTGAGCTTTTCTTGAATTATAAAAAAATAATAATAATAACATTTCAACATATTTCCAGACAATAAGAATATCAACATCACTTCCACTTGATGTTGAAGTGATTTGAACCCGTTAATATACGGCTGTACAATATTCCTGAATTTCAAAACTGAAGAATCTGTTCAAATTTTAGATGAATCACAATTTGCCAAAAATAGAGAATGTGGTGAAGTTTCTTGTATCAATTCCATCTTTACTGATGAACCTTGAGAGACAAAACAAAGACACAGAAAATTATGAGAAATTCAGTACAAACTGTCTCTATTCTGTTTGTCTTTACTTTGCATTTATGAACTGACTACTTTGAGTTTTCTGTTGATTGTATTTTCTTTAGACTCAAATCAGTTCATTAAAATCCAACGACATCTTTTTATGCATCATGTTAAAGTTGCTTCTTTTATTAGTTTTATGATCCTCTCAGCCGTTTTAACAAACAGATTTCCAGCTGGGACTGTTTTCTGTTATTTACCCAGATTTAACAGTTTGTTAAGATCTGCAAACTGCCTCTTTTATTTAAGGCAAAATGTTTATAATTACACCACTGAACAGCTTTTCTTTGGAAATCAAAATACAAGTAAATCCTACAGTTTTCTGTTTTCAATATTGAGGTATTCCATGTTATCCATAAACGATTTTCTATTAATAGCTATAATAATAGTATTTTTTATGTATGCTTTACAAAGTATAAATGTCCAGATGATAAACAAAATAGTTGGGTCATTTTCATGTTCATCCTCCAAAAGCAAAGATTTTAGATAAGTTCATAAAATGATCACTTAAAAAAAGTTGTATAATAATAAACGTCTCATTTAAATTTATCAAACCCTTTTTTTCAATCTTCAAACATGCCTCCAACTTTTACTAGTTAAATTGTTACACACAGGTTTCATGTTTATTAAAATAGTTTTGTTTAACTCACCTATTTGTCTGGTCTGTTTCAGATTTTTCATTCTTGTGAAAGACGTTGGGTTTCCTCTGGGAGCGGACCAGGCACAGCTGTAACATCAACAAGCACATAAATAAACGTTCTGCTGTTAACCAAAGTAAAATGTATCAAAATCTCCAGCACCATAAAACAAATATTTTCTGAAATGGATAAAAACAGGTCAGGATAGTGAATTATTTTACTTACGAGAAGGTGGACGCTTGGCTGAAATAAAGAAAGAAGGAAGAACTTTAGATTTTCCTTAATAATGATTCTGTCAATTTCTACAGATGCCACAAAGTGTCTAGTTTTAAATAAATAAAAAAAAAACATCCATCAAGTAGTTCCCAATCCTCTGGGCTAAATTTGGTAGCTATATGGTTTAACAATGATCAATTTTTGAACATCTATAATTCATTTAAAGTCAACCTGCCAAATTGATTATTCCTCTGACTGTTTCTTGCCAGAAATGTCACAGAATATTATGACTCGAAAGAGTAATATATTAGTCTAGCAGATGTGGTTTTATTCCTGCTATGGTTGAGAACAACTTGCAATTATCCATTTCTAATCTGTTTAGGAAAAGTTTTATTAACACCAAATAATCTCTGTGCTACTGACAGTCTTTGTCACAGAGGAGCTGCTGCTGAATGACATTACAGTTTTATTTGGAAATTAAGATTCATGCCAGTTAACTGACATTTTTTATTTATAAATACAAACTGAACTTGATCTCTGATGATATCCAGTAAACAGCCTGTAGAGCTCAAACAATTCAGATTAAGGTTCATCTTTCGTTGTTCAAGTACAGGACAAGTAATGTACAATCATACTGACCACTTTTAGTTCCCAAATAAGCAAAATACCGTTTTTTATGCAAACTTACTTAATTACAACAATATAACAAAAAAATTGTCATGAAGTGGTGTTGAGGTGGAGGTGAGGCAGACGCTGGAGACCCAGGTTAACGGTAAGAATGAGATGTTTAATGATGACAGCCAGGAACAAACAGTCCACAACTGTGGCAGCACTGCTAGCAGGAACACAGGGGCTAGTAGCACAGTAAACGAGTGGAGACAGTCACAGACAGACTAAACTCAGAAGAGGACCCGACAGAGAACAAAGACAACGGAGGGACTAAATACAGGGAGGCAATCAGGGAATCAAGACACACCTGGGAGTAATCGGGGAAGGACAGGACAACACGGAGAGCACAGAGACACAGAACTAGAACTAAACACACCGAAAAACACAGAGAACTCGAAAATAAATGCAGAAAAACACAGGTCACGACAGATCCTTTCGTTTTTCCAAAGTGAAGAACTTTTGCTGCCAAACTTTCATGTAGCTTCCTGTTGGTCCAAATATAAACCTTCTTTTTTATAGTGATTTTTTTTGTTGACCTATCATCACATACACGAAGTTGTTTGTTTTTTTGCTTTAATTATTTTTTTTTTTATTAAACATCAAACCGCAAACTTTTTGTAGCCATTAGAAACACTGTGTCCGGATGTCTGATCAAACTAAAGGCAGAGCTGAGTCAGATTGGTTGCTTCTCAAAGTGAGACCCCAGCCCATTTGAAAAACTGTTTTAAACAGTTTTGTTTGGAAATTATGCTCACCTACATTATGGCATGCGTGTGTACAAAGTCTGAATCTTCTGCCATCTTAGCAATAGACAAATATTTATTCCAGATCCTGTTGTTTAAACATATTTATAAATTTGCATTATTAAGTCAGTTTGATTCCCACTGGATCCTCAAAGTGGAACTAACTTCCCTATAAGGCTAGTTATACTAGTGTTGTCACGCTTCATAATTAATGTTCAGTCTTACATGCTCACCTACAAAAAAAAACAACGTAATTTTGTGCTTTTTCTTCTTTCTCCTCCTTTTCTGTACATATCTTTTCATTTTTAACTGTCTCCCATCTTCTACAGCCTAAAAGGGGACGACCACTGCGTACACACAACCTAGTGTGAATGTATCTGTTCTGCTGTGAGAGACAGTCTCAGTTCAATTAAATTTAATTGAGTTTATTTTTATATAGCCTCAACAACAAATGTTATTTAGAAGAAAAAAAAAATACAATTATTTCAGTTACGATGAGGCATGTCTGTCGTCACTGCTGCGTTTTGAAGGTTTCAGCCAGGCAGATACCCGAGCGAGACCCGAACCGAATCTTTGTTCCTGCCTCCTGATGCCACGGCCTGTTTGTTGCTTTTTTAAAAAATCTAACTCTACTTGGTACAGGACATTTGTCCAAATGCTAGTTGCACACTACAGAAATCGAAGGCAGACTCAATTCTGGGGTACTGGGTTTACTGACACCTTATTTTCACATAAAGGATGCCACTATCAACAAGCCTGTCTTGTTATGCAGACTTTGTTGCCAGTTAACCAGGCAGCATTTTTACAGTTGTCAGACTTTCTGTAGCCCTTGTTGCAGGTCTCAGTCCCAAAGGGACACACAAAACTGTGTGTATGAGACACAGTTTTCTTTATTAAAGCAGAAAAAAAATCAACATCCTGGGAATCACAAAAGCTGGGGAGAACAATGACCTGAAGCCGGTGACGTATTGTACGATACACCGAAGGGGGCGACCTATAGGGAGGTGTAGGGTTTCCAGCCCTCCTCTGTTCCCTATAATTTCCACCTGTGAAAGCAAAGCAGCAGGTCTTGTGTTTTACAGCTGGAGATAGTTTGTCTCGGTTCCCTGACACGCTGCCGTTGTTATCGCTTGCTCCACCTAATAAAACCAGATGCTGGATGCTTCAATTTCAGGCCAGTCTCTGGGGAATGGAGAGATTCAGTCAAGAAGTTGAGAATAAAGCAGACCAAGAAAAACAAATAAAAACATTTCAAATACACAGAGAAGGAAGTGTTTATTTTTCATTATCAACATTAATGTTGCTGCCAATCATTGACCCGGCTCAGGACCAAGTAATTGTTACCAGCACTCATTTTATAGAAAACCAGTTAATATTGTTGTAAATACTGAAATGAATGAATATTGATCTGAAATTTTTAAGCTATAGTTTTAAATTTGTGACTTATTTAATGTAGAAATAATACAACCTCTTGGTTGTTAAATAAAAGGAATATTTTTTATACACAGAAAAGTAAAACAAGCTGGTGATATTGTGGAAAACTCACTCGGTCCTGATGGAGCAGAAAACTGGGAATTCCACTGGGAACTCAATGTTCATTCAGGTAAAAAGTTAATAGCAGGAGAGGGAGAGCAAGAAGTTGAAGGCAGCATTTTCTCAGCAGTGATGCAGTGGAAATTTATACCCATGCTGTTTGATGACTTTTCCAGTTTGCTTTGCATTGCACAGAGGGTCTGAGCTTTGAGAAATGATTGCTTCTTGGAGATGTGGACTCTATTAAGGTTTTAAATTTGCTCCAACCGCTAATATTTAGCATAACAAATGTAATGTGCCAGTTCAATGCTATGAAGCTTACTGAAAATTACCCATGCTGTAAGCAACCATCCTGAACTGTGAAGAGAGAAGTGTTTTGCCGAACAATGCAGCTGTTGAAGTTAATTTAATATTTGGAAGTGTGGCCAACACGGACTCAACGGCGTTGTTCACTTCCTCCTCTGACATTGCTAAAACTACAGGCGTCCTCTGAACCCCAGAGGGCGGTACCCCCCGTTGAGAAACGCTAACCTAGATCCAAATAGACAAGTAAAACCTGACATCTGACAGAAAACTGAACCCATGGAACAAAATACTCCACAACTCATCCCACAACACTGACATGGTGACGCAAACGTCCACAGAAAGAGGAGCTTTCTGGTTTGAACCGTTTGAAAATTAAATGTTCTAGAAATGAATCCTACCTGTCTTGAGGACAATTTTCATTGGTCAATCACCCTAATTTACATGCTGTTGGAAATTTGAGAGGAACCGGAGCACCCGGAGAAAACCCCTAATAACATGGGAAGAACATACAAACTCCCACAGAAAGAGGCGCCCGGTTAAGAATTAAATCCTCCTTGTGTGAAGATGCAGCGCCAATCACTGCAACACCGTGCCAACAATTTGATTGGTCAATCACCCCAATTTACATGGTTTTGGAGATCTGGGGGAACCGGAGAAAACCCACAGACATGTTTTTGGGTCCAAAATATGAGATGTAATTTCAAATGGTTCTGACCTCGACAGTTTTTGCTAGGTGCTTGTTTTGGAGGTTTTCTTGCTTCTCTTCCTTTTATGTTCTTTCTTGAGTTTCAAAGTGTGTGGTATCGTTTTCCACAGGGGACTGCCTCTACTGGTTTAGGTTATTCTCGTTCATCTAGAAGAACCAGACGTTCTTCTAGAGGAACCTCTAGTTCTTCTCTTCAGCTCCTCGGTAGATGCATCATGTGCCTCAATATCCTCTGACAGGTTTTCCTCTAAGAGATGGTCTATATCCATGGATGCAGGGTCAGAGATGTTATTTTCAGAGATAGTGTCTTTTTTCCCAGTTCTCTCTTGACGCCTGGCCACTTTCCTTCTTGGAGGTTCTACTTCTTCTCTGTCTTGGAGCTCCGTCTTCAGATTTTCCAGCTCCGTTTTGTAATTAACCTCACAGGTGGAGTACATTTGTTGGAAGGCAGTGAGTTGTTTTTGGAGAGCAGAAACATCTCCTTCATATCTAGTTTTAAGTTCTTGATTAGAAACTTTAGTCTGCTCCAGTTCACTTTGGAGATGTTGAATTGTCTCTGTGGATTGCTGCTGCAGGAAAGTGAACTCTTGTTCTACTCTCTGACGCAGATTGTTCCTTTCTGATCTGAGTGTGTTGATGAGATGATGGTCATACTTTTCTCTTTCCAAATTAACTTCTTTTCACAGTTCACCTCATACTGATGACGTTCTGCTTTCTGTCTCAGTGCAGAAACATCTGCTTCATACCTCCAGTTTAGTTCTTGGTATGAAACCTTAATCTGCTCCAGCTCCCTCTGCAGACGTTTCTCCGTTTCCTGCAGGCAGGCTATCTCCTTGGATATTTGTTCTTGGAGATTGTCCTTCTCAGCTCTCAGGTTTTTATTGAGATTTTGCTGGTGCCTGATTTTCTCCTCATAGAATAGCTGCATGTCGACCTGCAGGGTCTCCTCACCTGCAGCTTCATATTTTGATTGAAGCTCCTCGTAGCGAGTCTTCACTTGGTCCAGCTCTTGTTGAATAATGTCATTTTTTTCTTTTTCTGCCCGGATTTGTGACATAAATTCTTCCTTGCTGGCAATGTGAGCTGCCTTAAATTCCTCCAGTTCCTGCTGCAGCAGCATTTTCTGCTTGTGTTTTATATCGCTGTGCACCTGGGAAGCGATAACAGCAGGACTGAGATGAGAGACTCTGAATTAGAAAACTCTTCTGCTGTCGGTCGTTGTCTCTTCATCTCCTTAAGTCTTATCTGCCTTTGTAATTCAGCTTTTGTATTGTCCAGTTCTCTTTGGATGTAGGCTACCTTTTGGTTCTCCTCAAACCATCTTGCTCTCTGAATTTCCAAAAGAGAACCAAGTCTCTGGAGCTCTCTCTGGAACTCAATGGGAGGCTGATGTTGTCCAGCTCTCCAGTCCCACGGCTGGGGTCTCATCCCACCATTGAAGTGCTGTGGCCTTTCATATGACATGTTTGGACAAAACAATACTTGTTCAAATCAGTCTTGAAAAACAGTCTTACCGTTCGACTCTGAAAGCTCTTTGCGTACGTCTGACCTTGTCAGTAGTGCAGCAAGCAATGACAGGAATGTAGAAGTTTGTTCCATATATACAGTGCCGATGACATCACAAGCATGACTGTAGTTGTGACATCACAGAGTTTTCCTTCATCTTTGGATTGATGATGTGAGTGTTTGAGAACTCTACCACACTGACCAACCAACCTCCTTTTTGTTGAGGGATTGGGTCTTAGGTCAATTGTCCCGTCTTTTTTTGCTCTTACTTTTTTAGTTTCAGGTAGTTGGTATGATGCGTATCCATGGCAAAGAGGTATTATTTTGACTACTGGGAGAAGCTAGTCATCATCTCAACAGCTCAAATAGTGAACTACTATCACCTGTACTACAACCGTAAACTTCATTAGACTTGAAAAGAAGGCTTTGTGTATGCAGAGCAGAGACCCTTACTCTACCTGTCGCAGCTTAAAGCCCCGGTTTGTGAATAAAAATATTCTTGCCCATAATTTGATAGTTAGAGGCACAGATCTGCCTCCCTCTTCCTCACCATGGACCCGGAGTCTGAACAACATGGAGGCAGAAATTGATAATCATTACTAGACTGAGGGCAGCCGGACTAGTTTATTTTGTTAAATTATTATATTTAGCTAAACATTATTGCTGAGGGGCACAAGCAGGCCTTCTGACATACAGATAAAAAAAAAAAACTCAAAAGGGGCGTAGGGGCATCAAGGACAAAAGGGGCAGGGGCTCAAGCCCCCTGCACCCTCACCTCTGCACATGCCTGCACACAACTCCATTGAGTGCCCTGACTAGTTAGAATCCTAGCTGTAGGGTGCGGTTGTTTTTTGGCCATATCAAAACAAATGTATTTCACAAAACTGCATTGGAAACACTTTTTTTGTATCACACGAGCCAAGTGATCAACAGCCTGCTGTTACTACAGGCAGAAATGACAAGGAAGACAACAGGAAGTTGTAGGAGTTTGACGGTTTGTTTTTGTTTAGTTTTGTTGTTTTTGTCACGGCAAAAGTCATAAAAAAAGTTGTCATTCAAATGTGACAACTTTTGAATGACATAATTCTTCTGTAAAACCACAGACTGCAATTTCTCCAAAACGCTGCATACATAGCCGCTCCCATGTATAAGGGGCTTGTTGCCCCAACGCCTGAATAAGAGGAGATCATCTATCAACCAATCTTCTCCGATTGGTTGATAGATGATGAGCGCTGAATTATGAATATGTCTCATTTAGTGTTTACATCTGTCATTGCCGTGATTCTTGATGAGTTATCAGGTGAACAAACTTATTCACATGTGATTTTTATTTTATTTATTCAGATGTAAAGGCCACAATTGCATTTTGTTTACATTAGCAGATTATACGCAAATATTTGTCCACATTTGTAATGGAAGAGCAGACACTATGTGCAGAGACAAAGTATTTACCAACACATGGCATGTTTACCTGGACTTTGGTTCTGGAAATCCACATGGATGAGTTTTACATAAGAAGTCAGAAGGCTGAGATTGTTTTGCTCTTCATCTGCTTTTCTCATTTCCTCTAATCAGCCTCCATCATTTGTGTCTTTATGGCTCCTATCCGCTTTAGGCAAATGTCACAACAGTTCTGACTTTGTGTGTTCAAGCCACGTAGAAACTTCACACCTTTTTTAGAAAGCAGATTTGAACAACTTTTGCAGAATTTAGTGTTGCTTTCAAGTGAGCGAATACATATGAGACTCAGCCTGAATAATATGCATATTTCAAGACAAAAAAGAAAATCAACTCATGAAGAAAAATATATTGAAGTCTTCTCCTCTTAGCTCATTTGTCTCTTGCATGCACACAAATCACACTGGGGCAGCTAAGTGGATTTTCAGCAGCTTCTGCTTTCTCTGAAATTGATTTTTGTCAGCCTTGCGGAGAACGCTAGTAGAACCTTTAATCACAGTGGCCTGGCAGGATGATTGGCTGTTTGCTTCACAATTACAGAAAGATTAGATTTTGCTGCTCTTTTCCTGAACCATTTTGAGCATGTCAGTGGCCAGCCCCAAAAATCACAATAAACACAACACAATTGTATTTATTAAAAGGTAAATTTGTCAGAGGAACAGAGATCTGAATAGATATTTAATTAAAGCTGCAAGCGGCGTTTAAATGTCTTTTACCTCGACGGTGTTCTGACCTTGACTTTAGGAGGTGCTCCAGCTTCCTGTTTGATTTTGAGGGATTGGACAACTTATAAAATGTGAATTGTTTGACTTCAGCTTAATTACTTTTATCTGACACACTTTGAAACAAATCAATGCTTTAAAAAAAATTCAAAGCTTGGAAACTGCAGCTCTGAGGAGGAGCTTTGTCCTCAAAGGCAGAGCTAGGCCCACTCAGGCGTTGTACACCGCCAAATGGTTGCCATGGAGATGAAAGGATTTCTCAAATATGCATGAAATAATGAAGGCAACACTCCAGGTGTTGCCTTCAACAGGTGTGCGTTTGATGAGTGCATAACATAACATGGTATAAGGCAAAAAAAAAAAAACATTTTACATGATACTGGCCCTTTAATGATATAAAATGTAATAAGTCTGGAAAAAATTGGTTAAACATTTCACTTAATCACCTGACAGAAGTATTTTTTTTCTATTTTACATCCATGTAAGCAAAAAAAAATCCAAATTTTCCAAAAACAATTTTCAAAATGTAAAAAATGTATACAAACGTGCATGTGAAGAACAATTTGGTAAGTTTTCTTCTTAGCAAATATCAGTCGCTATCCTTTAGTCGTTGTCTCTGTTTGCTGTAGGAACCTGTTGTTGAAAACCGTAGTGGTCAGTTTCACCTGCAAGACAACATCATGGATGTTTCCACCTTACAAGCTTACAGACAGACTGAGAAGCCTCTGGCTGAAGAGTGGACACAATTTTTGTTGTATTTCCCATGAGCAGAGCGTTTTTATCGTCTGTGTGTGTGCACACCTCAGCATGTTGTAATTTGTGCTTTGATTTCTCTTGAGCTTCTGCGTCTTTGGCGGGAATTAACATAATTGTGGTTAATTACCACAAAAATGGGCTCAAGGGCTTATCTTTACATTGAGGACAGCGGGGAGAAATGGACCGATTCCCTGTGGATTGCAGAGTCCGCCACTCGTCTCTTTCTGAACACAGTTAATCCCAACATACTTGCTTGTTTGAAGCCCAGAAAGATATGATACAATTTTGTGCATTTTAACAGACATTTTAGTGGACATTTCGACGTGCACATGCTCAGTAGAGAGCAAATACTTTCCACTTAGTGAGCCGGATCAAGCAGTGTGTCCATGACAGATAAGCAAGTCATTAGCTCCAGGCTTAAACTGTCATATTTAATTATCCCATAAAGGATTTTAATTCACTGGACAATCATTGTTGAGAAGCTGTGCCTGACACCACATACTAAATTACTAAATAGAATTAAAGAAGACCAACTGTGTTTTTAACACGTCAATAAGAACTGATTCTAATGAAGAGCTTTGTCTCTGGAGTTTTGGCTCAAGAAAAACTATTTCAGAAGTTTTTAATTAACTGGGGAGTATCAGTGCCTCCGATCCTCCCCTGACCTCAAAACAAATATGACGTTTGTTATCAAGTACGTCAGAGTTTCTGGGCAGGAAGGTTACTCCAGCTGTCGATGACTTAAGTTCAGGACCTTAAATAGCCTAAAGGCCTTTTATTTAGACTCATTTTCACTGTTTTTAGTTGTTGTCTAACAGAAAGCAGTTTTTAAGTTAACAAATATAAAGTAATTGTAGTGGATCACCAATACCTGTTCAGAAAATATATTGCTGAACAAGTATTCAGCAATGCGTTTGAAGCATTTCATCCTGTAGACAAAATGCTAATTCTCCTGGTCATGGAGACCAAGTTGCATGCAAGGAATGAGAGGAATATAGTGAAAATGTATTTATTCACAGAATCATAACATCATCTCAATTGTAAATTGAATAATTATATAGAACCTAGTCACAAATAAACATTATTTTGATTAACTAAGGAAGTAAACCAACATGGAAGCTAAGTGCTTTAAAGTTTTGGTATGTAACGTTAATCAAAAATATTTTTTACATATTTGTTGAATCTGTTCTGACATAATGGTATAAAACAATCTGTGAAAAAAAAATTGCGCTTCTGTGCCCTCTCCCAGTGCTAACTAAAAACCACCAATCAGAGCCAGGAGGCGGGTCTTAGTGCTGTCAATCACCCTCCTATCTTCTCCCCATCAGCAGAGCCTGTTGTGTTAGTTAGCATGGCCGCCGATAACGGAGGATTATTTGTTTTCCTATAATGGTGATTTGTTTCTCCGTTATTAGCACATTGGGCAGTGCGTCCATGAGGATTGATCGACATCGCTAAGTCCTTCCGCTTGGCTCTGATTGGTTGTTTTTGGTCGGGAGTGGTCCATTTCAGGAAGTGGAGGAGCTCGAGCATTTCACAGATTATCTGTCTCCTAACATAATGTCAGGACATGGCGACATTATGTTAGCTCTCAGCTCTCAGAAACACAAACAGAAAACAGCTTTTTTTTGTCCTCCTATTTTCTAAAAAATAGGAGGTTAAAGCTTTTATCATAACATCTTCTTTATCATTGTCTTGTGATCATCTCAAGGGTGTCATTCTCTTTTCAGAACAGTGAAATTTTATAGATCCGTGCATGAATAGTTATGTCAAGGTCCGTTATTGTGAATTCCTGAAGTCTACATTGTTTCACATTGATGTGAATCTACATTTGCTTTTACACAATTTTTCTTTCTTTTAGTAGGAATGAAGGTTTTTGTTCTGCTTGTTCAGATTTTCCAATGTTCACCTGAACTTGAACTTGTTTGTCTTGAATGGAGGTTTCTTCATACATTTGCACGTTGTCACTGCTGCTGTTTTTCTACAATGTGAGGATACAGAGAGAAGCATATGATGAGATAGTTTTAGACAGAAAGATTAGGAACCAAACACTGACTAAAACAAGAGCAACAGGAATCTGTATTACCAGGGAAGGCTGGGTAATGATCACACATCATACACAGAAGTAGAGGCGAGTAGATCGATCCAAAATATCGATACCAAGTCAGTATCAGTGTCAGATTGATAATAGTGTGATAAGTTCAATACTTTAGCTTCATATTCCCTCTTGAGGTGCTATTTTATTTTTGTGTTGAAGATTCTCAAGGATACCTAAATGCTTTAGATTTCCTCTCAAATTATATTATTTTTGTGCTTTATCTTAGGTAAAATGCACCCAGTTTCTTTTTCTGTTGTTTCTGTTTATCAAGTTAATATATTATTGCAGACACCTTTACACTTTGTCTAAATTTTGCCCTAGGTTTTAACAAAATAATTCAAAGGGGGGAAATAAAAAACAAAACACAAACACTGGGAAGTCAGAAGTTAGATATAGCAAACCCAAATAATAAGAAGTATAAGTATCGATACTGGCCCCGCATTCACTTCTTGTCGGATCGATACCGATATGCCGTATCGCACGCCTCAACACAGAAGATAATCATCCCTTCATTTAACCACAGCTTTGCTTCTGTAGTTCCGGTTTGACCAGAGATGTGTGCGTGCGTGTGTGTGTTGCAGGTACCATGTGTGTGTGACCATCCTGATCTACTTCCTGCCGCTGCTGGTGATGGGCTGGGCTTACCTTGTAGTGGGCCTGAACCTCTGGGCCAGTGAGATCCCAGGAGACTCCTCTGACCGCTACAAGGAGCAGCTCACTGCCAAGCGCAAGGTACCCTCCGTCCCCCGCATTTCTGACTTTTTTTTTTCTTATTCATGTCTGTACTTTCCATCCTTCAGCAGCAGTGGCTGAAAGTCTTGCTGCGTTTGTTTTGTTCTGAGATAAAATAATGATGCTTGTACCACCAAACTGAAGCCAGCACTCATTGCTTTCATGTTGTGCTGCTGGTGCTTTTCCAGCCCACCTGTTGTCCGTTGTTTTCAATTAACTGCAGCCACTTTACCCACTGCTTTGCTTCGGCCCATTTTCACCAACATACCTGGTACTTTCTTTGCAGTCATTTTCACAGCCCTTTCTTTTCCCAGTGTCTTTAAAATTATGGATGATGGTCTTGCATAGACATGTAGAGATTAGTAGGCTTTTAGATTCTTACCTTGAAGCTCTTGTCATTGTTACACTTTTCAAATGGTTATTTGTTTTTAGTAACGTTTAGTCGTCTTTGAATGCACATATTTTTCCAGTCAGTAAAACACTGATCCACCCTCTGCTCTAATGAGCCAGCCTCTCACATCTGTTTCATCTCTCAGTATTATTTTCAGGTCATTGACAGTTATTGTCTGTTCTCACTAACGATGCGCCTACGGACGTAACATTTTCATTTTGTCAGTGGAGATTTCAAACCAGCAGAGATTTTCTCTCTCTTTTTTTTCTTGACGGCAAGTGTTGTTGCAACCTGTTAGGCAAACCCAGAGGTTTGTCTTTGGAACCAGAGTGAGAGCTGAGTCCTCAGCTGAGATAAATCAATAAACCACAGCTTTCCTTGTACAGAGCCAATTACAACATTAACAGAAAACCGAACACACCAGCAGTAACGTTGTTGACAGTAATGTCTCTGTTCTTTAATCCTTGATATAATACAGTAGGAAGCAAAGATTTGGGTTCCTGTTGTCGGAAGACTAAGGTACCGTTTACGTGAAGCAGCTGTTCACCTGCAAGGTTTTTTGTTGCGATCCAGCCTTTTGTTTACACACCAGTGACAGGAGTCACTCACACTCAGCTTTTGAAACCAGGTCAGAGTAGAACTCTGCATGTAGGAAAACACAAATGCGCAGAACAGGGTTTATTCTATGCATTCACGATCAGAAAACAACAAATAAAATAGCGGCTAGCGTTGTGCTACTTAACCTGTTTTGATTAGCACAATATCTGACAAGGAACTCCCATGAACACTGTGTTCATGGGAGACGGGTTACTGTTTAAAATGAGGTGGAAGCTAAGAGTCGGAAGTGCATGAGCGTTCCTTGACATGCTAAAATGCACAATCTACTGGCCTGGCATGACAACTACAGCTGACCCCAGGTGTCCTAGTAGTTGCCATCTAAACATGGAGCCTTTACCGAATCAGCATCCAAAAATACCATCAGATTCCAGGCAGCGGTCTCGTGTAAACGTAGACGAACTCTCTGAAAGAAAGGTTCTCCATTGTTTGTTCCCAGATGTTCTCAATCTTTCCAGCACTTCTGGACATAAAGTCCTTTAAAACGTCAAGGACCTTAGTGGAATCCTCAGTCTTAGTTTGAATGCTTGCAGATCAGTCTGTTTCCAGCCCAACAGGATCTAAAGATTTGGGTGATGATTTGGTTGACTGGAATAATTTTACATCTTCGTCTACACAGGATGTAATGAGTGCGTATAATTTGAGGCTTAACTGTAAATGCAAACTTCTCCTAAAAAGGCATCTGAACATTATCAGTGAAACCAACCAGACTGTTCAAATCAAGGGTTCCAACATTTTCAGGTCGTATCCTGCTGCAGAAAAATGTTTCCTGGTCGCACTCTCGTGCCGTCTTTTGTCTAACAGGTGGTGAAGATGATGATTGTGGTGGTGTGTACATTTGCCATCTGCTGGCTGCCCTTCCATGTCTACTTCCTGCTGCACCAGTTCTTCCCTGAGCTGTTTGAAGAAACGTACATCCAGCAGTTTTATCTGGCCATCATGTGGCTGGCCATGAGCTCCACCATGTACAACCCCATCATTTACTGCTGCCTCAACGACAGGTTAGTCAGCACCTCCGCACATGCAAATCTGTTATTCATACCTCATTATCATAAAGCCTCATATGTTTATCATGTAGTCTCAGCAAATACTGATTTGAAAACAGCTTGAAGGCAAACAGATTCCTTCACATAGGTTTGTGTGTTTGTGGTGGTTATGATTTGGTCTGTGCGTTTCTTTGAAGAACGTTGAAGGATGCTCTTCAACTTATTCATAATGAGTTGTTCTATCCAGAAGTAGTGGGATCTCATCTCTGGGCAGAAGCAGAAATGATAGCGTATGCATTAATTTCTTTTGACAGGAAGGTAGCTCTTTCAAAGCAACCAGCTGATCTGCAATTTTGAAGCAAAATGCTGATTTCCAAACGTTGAAGTCATGAGGTTTCAGCTACAAATCAGAAACAAGTGAGAGTTGCTAAATGACCCGAGTGGCCAGGCTAACTACTTTTAGCTTATTCAGCAAATGTGATTCCATGTCCCTCTTAGCCCATTAACTCTCCTTAGTAAAGACAAAAACTATGTCAAGCGAGTGTTAAAACTTATATGGGAAAATTGAAAAAGTTATTTCAAACTTTACCATTTCCACCAATCTTTACTAATGAGATCCATCAAATATGCACATATAAAACATTGATGGAAACAGTTTATAATGTCCTGTGAACAGAGCAAGTAAATAGAAATCACTATTTATATTTGCCTTTGATTGCAGTTGATAAATTACACATATGCCACTATTGAATATGTGTCTTTTATTGTCATGAGGAGATACCTCAGGTAATTAGGATTACGCTTCTACATATCTGGTGCTGTAGCATACACAGTTTGATCACCAGGGTTTTAATTATCAGATGTTCTTGAACAAGTTGAAAAATGGCGTGGCTCTGTACTCATGAACATTGGCTTCATTTAAACCGGACTAGAACACTGAATTCATCCCAATGCTCACTCACTGCACACAGACGGGTCTATATTCGCTTCAAAAACTCAGAACTTGTTCTGCAGATTACGATTGCTCACATTTAGACCCACGTCACCCACAGCACACACATTTTTTGATACACCAACATACACTCCAAGACATGGAAGACTTCATCTTCAGCGACAAGTTGCTGTAAATTCAGCACGACAGAGAGAGACTGCTCATGCTCACTTTGGAATCACTTGTTCAGGAATCTGTCAGCACCCAGAAAGCTTCCAAAAACAGAGAGGGGATAGGATAAACACCAAACTTTCTAAATGATCTCAGGAGCTGGTTAAACGTGAAGAGTGGGCGTTGGGAATGTAGCGCACATGGCATCCAACTTCTGAAATATCAATCCAAAGTCTTGATTTTCTCGCAAAACAAAGACAGATGGTCAGCTCTGTTTGTTGTCTTTAATCGTCGTCCGTTGTTCTCTCCTCCAGCCACTTGTCTTTGTGCAACTGGTAAAATGAGATTTCACACTTAGTTGTGTTCACCAAGGAAATTCATTCAGTCCTAATAAGGCAAACATGTGGGTTGGATCAGCCTAGACTGAGTCACTGTTTCCGTCCAGGTTATCAGCAGGTTTTAGCTCATTTCAAAGAAAACCCATGATCCATCAGCATCCCCCCTTCTCTGTCATAAGTGGTTTTCAATCTTGTCATCCTTTTTTACAAAAACCCCTCCCTTTATTTGTTCGCATCTTCTCTCACTGTAAAAACCTTTGAAATGAAGGTCATCCCTGAATATTCTCTGATTAAGTGGAATGTCAAAGTTATTTTTGTCTCTTTTCTAACAGCTTTACAAGTGCTAGCAGACGCAGGGACGCTTTGGTTAGACTGCTTGTGCTGTCAGACAGTTGGAGAACTGCTATTGCCATTTATTATTATTTTTTTACTCATCTACTGAACTCTGTACAGTAGTAATTCATCAAGATGGAGCTAATGTAAACACCGTGTCCAAGTCGTCTGCCTGTGTAAATTGACATTTTAAGGCTTCTTTTCTAAGCTAAGCTCTCTGAATCATCATCCACTGGATCCAACCCAACAAACCACACAGACGTAGTGGATTCAGAATCTATAAATTACTGTTTCAAAACTATCTGAACCAAATTCACCACTTAAATTTGACAAAAACAACAACAAAGAGATCTGGAAGAACACAAATGTGTTTTAACATAACACACAAGTTTGATGAACCAAGCTTATCATGTATTTCCTTTGAGTGCAGAAATTGAACTAATCTGTTTGAATGTATTATTAACCATAACATAGAGCTCAGTCTTTGTAACGAGCAAGTCTAAAATTAATTTATTAATCTGGGATTAACAAAGTGAAACCAAATCGGAAGGTGTTACTTGCTGTATATCCTGTAAACGGTCGATTCCAGTTATGAAAATGTCCGTGTTTTATAGCTTCCTTACTAACTCTTTGAATAATCACTCACTGAATGCGCCACATCAGGCCACCCATGCTTCCAATTTATGGTGTTATTGTGATTATTATCTTACCAAACAAGTGTCCCTATCCACAGCCAGAAAAGCGCAGCTTAGTAGTAATTTAGAGCCATTGTCCACTGAGGACATTTTCATTTCATCCATTAAAATTCAATATCTGGATCTTTAGCCGCTAATTGCTCCATTATGCTCCCTTACTGCAGCAGAAGCATTTAAATTAGGCCGTACATAGAAGCAGAATCAGACGGTAATCTCATTTGTGTTTTTCCACTTTAGGTAATATGTTTCTCTCCTGTACACACTTATACCATAAGTGTATAAGTGCCATTGGTTATTTGTCTATGAAATGACAAAGAACTTGGACAAAGGCTACACTTAAATGTAGTTTTGAGAAGCCAAAGGCACCACTTTTCAGATCACATGTGAAGTCATTGCATATGACCAACATTTGATAGCATCATTCAACCTCAGGAGGTGTTGCTGCAGTCACACAGTCACACCCAACATCGACTCTTCCAAACGCCAACAGCTTCACAGACATTTTAAAATCTGGACTTGGATATTTTCAGTTTGATGGAAGTACTCTAAAACTCCATGTTGTTGTTTAACATGTTGTTTAATCTCCTTTAAACAACATGCAGCCAGTTGCTTAATAGAGCAAAACAGAGAAACAGTTACTAGCTTTTATTGCTAGTAATTGCTGGCTTGGTTATGGTGAATGTCAGTTCACAAATCCCACCAGTTTTCAAAAGTCAAAAGTGAAACTTTTCTGTGGCAGCAGACGGCAACAAAAGTTGAAAATGTTTCCACTTTCTTGTGTTGTGTCGCTAGCCTGCTTGTGCACATCGACGAGCTCAAATTTTCACATGTGAATTACACCAGCCGCTCGGCTGGATGAGGACAGGCGACTGTCACCTCAAGTTCCACAGGAACTGAATGGAGAGGGGCATTTCCAATTTAACATTCGAAGCAAAATCACTTTCTGCAGAACTCCCCGGATATAAAAACCTGGAAAACTGAGAATCTTCAGACATGTTTGGTTTGAGACACTAAAATATTTTCTTAAAGATTTTTTGAAAATGTTTTATAGTCCGAAAAATACGGTAATTAACTAAATGTATTCTCTGTTTTTCTGCATCAGGTTCCGTGCTGGTTTCAAACAAGCCTTCCGCTGCTGCCCCTGTGTCCCTCCAGGCTCTTATGAAGGCCTGGAACTGAAGTCTACTCGGTACCTGCAGACCCAGACCAGCGTTTACAAGGGAAGCCGGATGGAGACGACCGTTTCCACCGTCCTTCATGCCGGGGAGGACGCGGAGCATCCCAAGGTCAAAGTTAGAGGAGGTCTCGGACTGGGAGGGGCCGCCGTGGGCGTGCAGCGACACAGTTCCTCCCTGGAGCTGACTTCGAACGGCTCGTCATCAAGGAGCGTCTCCAAAACTGTATCTGAGACGTCCAGTTTCTTCTCCAGTAACAACCTGCAGGAATAGTCCCGGTTTTCACCAGACAGTAGTCAGAGTGTGTGAGTTGACTGTTCATTGTCATTGGAGGGACTCGGGCGGAGTATTGAGAGAGTGTGTGACTTTACCTGCTGCCAGTTTCTGAGTGTGTTTTAAAGGAACATCATCCTACAGATCTGGGTCCTTATTCTCTGAACACTGCCATCAGCCACAGCCTTACTGAAGAAAAAAAGTCATTAATAAGGATTCATGCTTATCGTACACTAGAGCCAAACGGCAGCAAATCAAGATGAGTACATTCCAGCTTGAAGACCAAGCAGAAGCTGAAGCTGTCATCTCCCATCTTCACAGCTTCTGATCGTCAGCGCCGCTTCCTCTCAGTGCAGAAAAGAGGAGGCGCGGCTCACACGTTCTCAATCACACTAGCCATGTGACTTCACACAGTCTATTTTGGACCAGAGCCGCCGTATAGCAGGAGACGAGCGTGATGCAGGCAGGGCCTGGCTTTAGAGGAGGGGCTTCTCTGAAAGACGAGAAATTCTTCACACGTCTAGCTGAGAGAAGCCGCTGATGACAGGAGCGCTCCGACGTTTCCACCGTGAGAAACAAAGTATCAATTCTGAACTTTAACAGAGAATTTTGGCGGTTGTTGTTCGTCTGTGTGTGTGCCACTTGATCCGAATGCTAATTCTTATCAGCCTTAGCAGGACCGCATTGGGAATCCACCGTGCAGAATGTGAGTGTATCTCCCCAAAAGAGCGCTCTAAAAATCCCCTGTGGGCTTTTCTGAGAAGTTCTGACAATCAGTGCAAACACCAGCAGCGACTGGCTCATCTTTCATCTGTCAAAACATTGACTTCAACAGCTAGCAGCACCGTTTCTGAAAACACAACGTTTTTTTTGTTTTTTTTTTGACGCTGGAAAAGTAACAGCAGGATGGATTTAACCTGAATCCAAACCGCAGATCAAAGAAAACCGTATTTCAGAGTCCAACAGATCTAAACAACGCGTAGAGCCCGGCGAGCAACTCACCGGTTCAGGGTTCTTGGCACCCTGCTTAGTGTTTATCGAACACTTAATTACGGGATTAGAGTAGAGCGATCTTAGAGACTGTGAAGGATTTACAGTGAGTAGCTGCTGTGTCTTTATGTGCTTTGGCAGGATTACGTTTACACCTCACACTCTGTGTCTGGAGCGAACGTCTCCTTGCTTCTGACATCCTGTGTTTGAGGTGTAGGTGATGATGACTTCTGCCATGTAGTCTTGTTTATAAAGTGTCATCTAGCCACCCAAGAAGGAATATCAGGGCTGAAAGTCTTTGAGAATCTTTTGGCCTGGAATGTTAAAAGTCTGTAGTGTGTAGCTCTTTAACATGCAGCCGTGTGCCTTGCTGCTTAGCATAACGTCTGTGAGAGGCTGACAGGATCACAGCAGCAGCTCAGGCTGCTGTTGTCCAGAGAAACGAGGCTGTGAGGCGAGGAGCCGCAGACACCCACCGTCTGTTACATCCTACAGCATCAACACCCCCCCACATCCATTTATATACACATAGTAACATGACCGGTGGGTTTAGAGTTTTTGCTTTGTTGCGCTGTTCTTACTCAAGCTCTTAAAAAAAAGGACTTTAAGGTCTAATGTAATATAGTATTAATTGTTTAAATGTGATATCTATGGAAAAGGTTACTACGATGTGTTCTTTGATTGTTTCACTTCTCATAAATGGTTGGTTTGATTAATTGATGCCTGAATATTGTACAAATTTCCTGCACTGTGTTTACTGGCTAAATCCATAAGATTTACATGTTTGCTTTGTAAAAAAAAAAAAAAAAAAAAAGAGACAGACATTAGCTAGGCATTAGCTCAGATAATGCAGTGCCTCCAAGAAGTCTCAGTGAGGTGTTGATGTCTCAAATCTAGTTTTTGTTCACATAAGGAAAATGGCTTTATGTTTGCATCATTTTATAAATTATATTTTACAGATATAGTTGGCTTACATCCTATTTTTTAAATGGGTACTGCTGGCAAAATCTGAAAATGTCACGTAAACATCCACACATAAACACCAGTCACAGCATATTATACAGTTAGTTATTTTAAACAAGAATGTCCTGATAGGGATTTTTGTCAGATGGTTTGGGAATAGATATGTGCTAATACCGACTTCAATTTTTCCTTAAAGTTACTAGAATCCAGTTCATGTATGTGCCCAAAACAAATTTCACTCCACATTTAGTCGGTGTAAGAATATGCCAATTATAAGCACCATAAAATGCTCTTTCATTGATGAAAGAGATGTGTCCTCTTCAGCAGTCTACAGTGAACTCTCGTCTTAAACCGGCTAGTTTTATGCTACATAACTCGCTAGGCTAACGTTTGCAATGCTAACTTTGTGAGTTAACTTTAGCATGCTAACTCACTGTTTGGATATGACTTGGTGATCATTCTGCCCCTAACACAGTTCACTGTCACTCTCGTTAAATGTGTGTGCACAAAACCTACAGAAAAGCAAAGTTCTTAAACTTCATAAAACTCAACAGTAAGAAGACAGAGAAGGTGACGTGACACAGAAAGTTGAAAAAACTTTAGAATCTAAGCAGAAAACTCAACAGCATAATGTGACAGGAACTCCCAGAGAATGACTGGGTCATCCTTTGTTTCTGTCTCAACTGTTGTGAAACGGTTACAAAGCAACTTTGTTGAAATCACATTAAATTTAACCTGTCAGTCAATGAGGATTTAAAACTACATGGAGGTGACTTGAGGATATGCAGAAGCCCTCGGGGAATAACCTGCTTTCATATTAGTCAGCTTCCAATTTAATGTGAGTGAAAGCATCGATCTTAGGAGATTTCTGGAATACAGTGGAGCTCTGCACATTGGGCGATGAAGACTTAAAGGTTGGACTTTTTTCTAAATAGATTATTCTGTTTGTCATTCTAGTGGTACCAATTGCATTTGCGATCCGATTACAAAGTTATAAATGCCTTACACTAACAAAAAGAGAACATACAGAACTATATGCTAAAATCGATTGAGCAGATATCTTGGTTCACCCATTCAATCACACATTCATATGCTGTGGAGCGATGGTGGCAAGGGTGGTCCTCTGGAACTGATCGTTATATGAGTACAAACCATTTACTGATGGTGCCAAGCTACTGCATTATAGCCACAGCTGCCATGGAGCAGTCTGATGGAGTTGAGATTGCCATGCACTGGAACCACCAGGTCCTCTGACCTCCATCAGCAGGCAAGATAGGTGAAGTGTCTTGCCCAGAGGCAGACAGAGCAATTGCGGGGCGAACTCCTACAATCGTTGCCACCGACACCATAGAGACAATAGTCGAGAGGTCGTGTTTGGGATATTGCAGCACATCCACAGCTGTCTTGTGAGTCTGGAGAAGGTTTATTACTTTGACCCCTGCGGTATTATGTAAGGTTTTGAATGTTTTTAGGTCTATCTAGACCTTGCATGACTGAAGCAAGTGCAGTGTCCAATTCTCACACAAAGTCAACCTCGTTCCTTGCGCGGGTTGGACTTAGCCCAGGAAGTTCCTTGTCACAAACCGTGTTTGATGCTGTTGATGGCAGAGTCATTGAGACGAGGTGTCTGATTTGTTAACTTCAGGGTCTTCGAGTTTTGCAGATAAGATGTGTTGGTGTCTTCCAACCCTGTCCTTCAGCATGTACTTTAGAGGTTCACAGCCAAGTGCAAAGTCACCCTCTAAATCAGAGGTCTGGGACCAGAAAAGGGTTTATTGCCATCTCCATGTCGGGGGTTGATCTTTGTTTCAAGCAGCAGAGCTTAGATATCTTGGTGTCTGGTTTATGAGGGATGAGGGGATAGACAGATTGAGGCCACTTCTAAATAAATGTGAGACGTCCTGATTCTATCTGCCGTGGTAAAGAAAGCTGAGTTGGAAAGCAAAGCTCTTTGATCCATAATCTACAGCCGGGGTAGGCAATCCTGGTCCTCGAGTGCCGGTGTCCTGCAACATTTAGATGTGTCTCTACTTCAACACACCTGAGTCAAATAATGAGGTCATTAGCAGGACTCTGGAAAACTTGACTGCACTTAGGAGGTGATCCAGCTGTTGGATTCAGCTGTGTTGGACCAGGGAGACATCTAAGAGTTGCAGGACACCGGCACTCGAGGACCAGGATTGCCCACCCCTGCTTTAGCCAATAGTTTTTGCTTTCATGTAGTTCTGAGGACTGGAAGGTTTTCCAATCCTGTTTAATGAAACTTTTGGATTGAACTGATTGCTGGTTTCACATGATTAACACAGTGACCTCTGTTGTTTTTCCTATTTACCGCCAGAAAGAGAGAGAGAAAGGGAGAGAAGAAAGAGTGAGAAAAGTGATTCTAAATCTATTATTTTTTGTCAACTTCAAGAGCAATGATATCAAGTTCATTTTCATTTTGAGCCATTTCAAGATGGAAGTGTCTTTAAAAACCAGTTTGTGGCAGGACATGTTGATAAAACCCATTATAAGCTGTTAAAATATGATCACCTCCTGAAATCAAATATTAAACCTTTATTCACCCTGATTCAATCAGGCAAAATACATTCAAAACTGCTTATTGATGGACAAACTGCCAGTAAAATACAACATCGCCGTATCAAAGACTGTATTTCTACAGTTTAAAAGGCCGCACAAGACTTCTGGTGGGCTGGATTTGGCCCACGGGCCCTGAGTTTGTAACACTTGTTCTTCTCAGACTCTACAGTCCTGTCTATTCAGTTTTTCAGCAGAGACAGGCTCTGA